>BQNB010029505.1:5064-50456 GCA_026074375.1 Tanacetum coccineum | reverse complement strand
TGGTTAATCATGGAATTGTTAGTTTTAGGTTGATGGTTGTTGTAGTTGAAATATTAGTATTGTTACTTTGCTTCTTATATGTGAAACATGAATAACATTTGAATGATGTTGCTATGATTTATGAATATACATGTTTATGAATACAATGTTATCTTACTTGGATCATTGTTTATCTCTTGATATATCTTGCAATTGAAATAGGCCGAAAGGATTCTATGTTATCAGTGGTAGATATGCTTGTTATTATGATTGCCCGTCATATATGACTTGTAAGCTTTATTTATATAAAGTCTTGCTCTATCTCTATCTATTATGTTGTGTGGATCATGCCTTGTTTCTTACTTACTTTATACACACCTTTAGCTATTTGATCCGTGACAATCATTTCGCTTTGTTACTTAATAAACAATCTGTGAATTGCTACAAATCCTGTGGAATGACCTGGACTTACCCGATACTATATTATACTCGAATAAGGTATACTTGCCCGAATGTTGTGTTTTTAGTCAAAATCGGTATTTCTAGTTATTATAAATTTAAAGCTTGTAAAAACACACATCAAGTTCGCTGGGGGACAGTGTCATTGGCCTGCAACACTTCCTGCACAACTATTTGAGGAGGATGATAAGGATGAGGAGGCAGTTGAGGCTGAAGCTGGGGGATCTTCGGATGCATACCAGAGCATGAGCAGAGGGGACTGGCAGGTTCTCCAAGGTTTATGGATGGACCAGCAAGACAGGCGATGAGAGCAGATGGAGACCTCGATGACTAGGCAGGAGCGAGGAGCGAGTGGATATATGACCACACCATCCGCCAGTTTTAGTATTTGTCTACTCGTGAAAACCTAGAGCCTCACCTACAGATTGATCCATTCCCAAGTCGCGAGACAGATTATCCTCTTTACGGCTACACCGGGCCCTTGCCTCCCGGTTATGACTACCGTTATAGCACATCTCCCGACAGCTCTAGCTGATTGTACTTGTTTGAACCCTGTAATTTTTATTATCTTTTCTTGTTAAGACAATTATGGTTTGAAATAATTTAGATTTGGATCTTGGATATTTAATTCGGTTACTTCTATTGCATTATTGTTTTGTTAGTTTATTAAGTGTGTGTGAGTTTTATTCTTATAAGTTGTTTTTCAAATGTTTAAATTATATGTGATCATGCTTTGTTTTATTTTTAACATCGTCTCAATTATAATCAAAAGTATTTTGCATCAAATAAGTGTAAGGGAAAATACCTGGTTTCTAAGAACCATTTTAAACATGTAAAATAAATAGTTTAGATTAATTCGCGTCTTGTGTCATGTGTTTGTTTCGAGTCATATGTTTGTACTAATCGTTTTTGTGGCCTATGCAGAATTTTTTTCTAGGAAATAACAATTAGGATATACGTGCATAAATTTTTCCAAGAAAACGAAGCAAGAGTTTTTACATAACTTGGAGACGGCGTCAGGATTATTCCTGACGGTGTCACCAACTTGCAGTCAAAAATTTTCGCGTTTTTCTAATTTTTTTAAATTTATTTTTGTGTAATTTCCAGAATTTGTAATTTTCCTAACTCTTGTAGAAAGCCACGATTACATTAATATACTCATTCTATCTTTATTTCTTTCTTAGGATTTTAATTCACAATTTTTAGGATTGTATATCATTCGCCCGTGGATTTTACGTGTAGGACTCCGTAAATTCAGGTAAATAAAATATTCCTATATATTCTTATTTTTACCTCTTTAGTAAAATTTTATTTTTACTTTTACTTTTACTCGATTCGTGACTCTCGTCTCTATTTTATTTTAAACTGTGTTAGAAATTCTATCACGTCCTCGAGCCTCATTAATTAAATTTCATAAAGTTCTCCGATTATTGTAGAACTATTTTTATTTCTATTCGTTTTTACTTCGTGGTTTCAGACTAACTCTCGTTTAATTTTTTGTTTATTCCCGTTAGCCCACAAAAACACATACTATCTTTAATTTTATACTCTACACACTAAACTAAACTATTATAAAACATAAAATCCCACTAAAAACCTACCCTTGTTAGGTGGCTCTCTTAGAATGGTTGGCCAAGGCCACTTGTCCCTATTTTGATATTGCATGTAATGGATGCTTATGCTACATAAACAATTGTTCATCTCATAAACAACACATAGAGTATATCCTAAAAGTCTCTCCGTTTTCTTTTGCTTCCCTTTCCGTCCCTTAACCTCACTCAAATCACTCAATCCACATAAAATTTTCTATATCAACCACTTGTTATTCTTACACAATCTTAATCCTTATATTATGGGCTACATTTGAAGACCAAGAAACCTTGTATTGGTAGAGTTTAGGGGCTGATTTAGGGACATATTTTGAAGTGTTCAAGAATGGAGTAAGGGTGTTGTGGTAATCTTTGATTGGTGATTTTTGGTGTTGGGTTTTGTAGTGTAGTTGATTTTGGTTGGAAGTTCTTGTGAAGTCCATTTTCTTTAAAATCTTTGGGGTGATCTTGGTTTGGTGTACATGATGTCTAGGGGCTGAGATTGTTGAGTCAAGTGGGATTTTTTGTGTGGGTTGGTTGGATTTTAAGATATGGTAAAAGATTTGGTTGAAGCTTTGTTTCACTAGCCTTGTTTCATTGGTAAGGATCCATTTGATACTTCAATGATTTCTTTCTTGTGATTGATTATTTTTATGATTACCTACTATAAACATGTATGTTTTATGTTATAATGAGAGGTGACAATAAAGTATGGCATTGCATTTCTATTGGTAAGGTCAAACTTGTGAGTGGTGTGTTGATAAAGTGGCTTTATTGGGACTGTTTGGGTCAGCAGATAGATGAGCCTAGTAAGAATTATTTTTGGCTAGTGAACTACTGGAAAATTCATGTTTTAGGAAGATAAACATTTGTATAGTATGTGGTTAATTGGATGGTTTACCATTTCCTCCGGATGAAGGAGTTATGGCCGTTTTACGGAAAATAGTCAATTCTGGACCTTTGTTGGGAAATATACATGTTAATACCCTAGGTTTTTATTCTTAAGGTGGAGTTTTAATAGCATATCTCAGTAGTAGACTTAAATGCAAACTTTCCACAGTGTTCTCACCTTTATTGCTATCATAGATTGGGATTTATTGCCGATACCCTGGAGTAAAAATTTGAAAATTTTCTGTTTTGGGTAACTTGGGGTAAATCAGTCCATTCACATGGTTTTAAGACTTTTGAGTAAGTGAGCTCTACATTTTTGAAAAGTAGTCTCAAAATTCATTCCAGGGGTACAAAGCTTGTATTGTTACCGATTTACGGTTTAGCGAGCTAAAGGTTCGGGAAGTTGGGTACAATTTCAGAATTTGAAATTTACGTATATACTGCAAATTTCAAACATATTGTTTAACTTAGTTAAAAGGGAATTAAAGGGGTTATTTTTAATTTGATGACTTAACAAATTATTAAGGTAGGTTGTACTTGGGTTTTGGGTTAAAAAAAAATAAAATATACCTTTAAAATCGTTAGTGCAATGCCATGCTCCTGTCGGTCACACACTCTTAATCGTTTAATTACCTTTTACGTATCGATTTATACTTTATCGTTCTAAGACGCACCTCATCTTTTAGGTGGTACTTAGCGGCTTTTGGTTGCATCTCGATCTCTATTATCTAACTTTATTACTTTTGGAGAGTTTATAGCCCCTTTTCAAATATACTTGTTTTTATAAAGTTACGGGCTGAGACTTACATGCTTGTTGTACCTTTAGAACAAGTATCTTTAAAATTGTATGCTAGCAGACTCTTGCATGAATATTATTGCCTAAGTTACCACAACGCCAACTAAGTCCCTTTTTATCATGAACCGTTAAATTATTTAGTGTAGTAAGCATGCGAATGTTGTGGGTAGAATCTATTAGGACTGCAATCCCCACCATACTTTTGGTCACAAGTTGATCATGGTGATTTTAACATGTTGAAAATTCTAGAATGTTTTGGCATGCATTCTATATACTTAAGGGCAGACATTAAGGTTTCAGAGTCATGAGCTTAGTGCAATAATACATATTTCTTTTAGACTTGGTGAATTTGTTTCTCTTGTCTACACTACTAAATCATGTGGTCATGCTTTATTTATGTTAAACCTCATGGATTTCACTAATAATTTGTTGACATTTTAGCATGTTTATCTCAGGTCCAAAAGGTGTGATTCTCTGGTTGGGAGTCGCGAAGGATAATCCATGATAAGATGGTTTTTGTGGGTTTTTCTTAAATTCATGCTAAATTTTTAATTGTTCTCTAAAACAATTGTATCTTTTGAAAAATTTATGTTATTACTTTTTTATCACCCCTGTAAACTGGTTGATGACCAAACTAACTTCTGATCTTTGGTGATGCATTGAATGCAACTTTATTTAATAAAAACGTCTCTTTTGAGGATCGTTTCCTATTACTTGTTGTTGTGTTATGGAACGTCGCCACCCAATTGTTACCGTTCTCGCTGCCGCCAGATTTCGGGGGGGTGACTGATTGGTATCGCGCCAAGGTTATAGGGAACGAGTCTTTTTTCAAAAAAGACCTAGTCATATAACCAATATTTTTGTTTTAAAATTTTTCGTGTCATTTTTCAAAATAACAGAATCTCATCACATTGTCCGATTTTCGCGCGCCGCGCTCTCCTTGATTCTTTATTTATTTCTTTGATTACTACTATGTATTATCTGATTTATATATATAAAATTGGAGTTACTTCTATCCTTTACATTTAATCTTTGACGTCTATAATTATCACAGTCAACCACAAATATTTAAAAATTGACCGTCTCCGATTAATGATGTTTATTTTATTAGACGTCATCGTTTAAAATTATAAAATATTAATTTTATAATTATTTGTATAATATATGATTATTATAAATATATTTTACTCCTTTTCTTATTAATGCAATATGGAATTGATACTGTGTTTGTAAAATGAATTCACGACTTACCTCTTTTCTTCATCTTTCTATCTTATTTTCCAATTGCTATCTTGGTACCTCGACTTAACATGATCTTACAGTTGCTTACTGAATTTTGTACTTGTATTGTGATAGATCATGCCTGCGTAGAAGGTTGAGAAGTAAATCTGTTAAAGCGTTTAGTGGAAAAACATGTTGGCTAAAGCTATTGAGGGATATGAAAGACTAGAGCTACCCAGGCATGCTAGCAGGTCAGGATCAAAAATACAGGCGAAACGGTGAATGTGCAAAGGGGGGTTGTAAATAAGACATTCATGAATGGTAAAACCTTACCCTTTTAAACGGATCAGACGGTGTTTGTTGGTTTAGGCGATGGATGAGAAGGTGGAGCAAGTGTTTGAAATATGCAGTGTGCCCGAAGGAAGATAAGGTTATGTTGCTGCTAGAACTTTTGAGGGTGTGCTTTTACATGTGAATGGAATGTGCACACCATTAGGGACTCGTTAATGCTAACGTATTCCTTGATTGAGTTCAGTCAAAGATGACTACGTAATACTGCCAGCGACCGAAATCCAAAGGATGGAGGAAGAACTTTGGACCTTGACTTTGAAAGGGGATGATATAGAGGCTTATAATAATCGTTTCCATGAGTTGGATTTGATGTGTCCTGACTTGGTGCCAAATGGAAAGAAAAAGGTTGAGAGGTACATTAAGGGGTTTCTTGAAAGAATTAAGTGAAACATTACTTCTGCAAGGCCCACAACACTACATGATGCAATCAACTTGCACGTGAATTCGGTTGAGCAGGCTGTTCAAAGGTAGGCTGCAAGAGTAAATGAAAGCAATAAAAGGACAATGGGAAGAACACCAGATAAACAAACCCCATAACAAACAATAACCCCCAACATCCGTACGACAACAACAATCAACACCACCAGCAGAATAGGAGGCAAGAGACTGCTAGGGCCTATGCTGTAGCCCCAGCTGAGGGTAAGGTTTATGCTGGAACCCTACCAAAGTGAAACTGATGCAACTTACACCACAATGGTCAATGCCCTCCGAAGTGTCGAAGGTGTCAAAAATTGGGTCATCAGGAGATGGATTGTAGAGTCAGACTTCCAGGCACTGGTGATAACTACTTGCAGAATGTGACCTGCTATGGCTGTGGTAAGAAAGGACACCTCAAACATAAGTTTCCAAAGGGAAGTAACCAGCAGAACGAGGGAGCTCGTGCGAGAGCTTACGTGGTGGGTTGAAAATCACAGCAGAATCCCGAATGTTGTCACAGGTACGTTTTTACGTATATGTTCATTATGCAAGTGTCTCTATTTAATCGGGGTGTTGAAGAGAAGTTTTGTTTCCATTGGTTTACTCCTTTCATTGATATTGCCACCAGCCGCTTTAAACACTAGTTTTGAAGTAGAGTTAGCGGATAGGAAGATTGTTAGTACCAACACCATTTTGCGTAGTTGCACCTTAGCCCTGTTTAGCCACGTGTTCAAAATAGACTTGTTACCAACTCGATTAGGTAGTTTCGATGTTATTGTTAGAATTGATTGGTTGTCGTACCACCGAGCTGTCATAGTTTGTTATGAGAAGATTGTCCATATTCCCCTTCTGAATGGTGAGATACTTGAAATCCACGGTGAGAGACCAAAAAAGGATCTGAAATCATTTTCGTGTATCAAGGCTGATGAGAAAAGGCTTGATGACATTCATACTGTTCCGGATTATTTGAGGTCTCCTCCCGTGCGTGAAATAGAATTTAGCATTGACCTAATTCCAGGCACGTTGCCAGTTGTAAAGTCACCCTACCGTCTAGCACCTTCCGAAATGCAGGAATTGTTAAATCAACTTAAAGAGCTCAAAGAGAAAGGTTTTATTCGACCATGTCATTCACATGGGGAGCACCTGTGCTATTTGTCAAGAAGAAAGACGGTGCTTTAATAATGTGTATTGACTAGAGAGAATTAAATAAGTTGACAATTAAGAACCACTATCCTCTCCCCAGAATTGATGATTTGTTTGACCAATTACAAGGTGCGTGTTGTTTCTCCAAGATAGATCTTCGTTCGGGATATCATCAGTTAAGAGTTAGAGATGAGGATAAAGACCGCGTTTAAAACACGTTATGGGCACTTTGAGTTCACGGTCATGCCATTTGGGCTGACAAATGCACCAGCGGTATTTATGGACTTGATGAACCGCGTATGTAAACCCTATTTGGACAAATTCGTAATTATGTTCATCGATGACATCCTTATCTACTCAAAGTCAGAAGAAGAGCATGAAGCCCACTTGAAGATGATTTTAGACTTACTCAAGGAGGAGAAGTTATACGCAAAATTTTCAAAATGCGAATTTTGGTTAAAAGAAGTCCAGTTCCTAGGATACGTGGTCAACCGGGATGGTATCATTGTGGATTCTAGTAAGGTGGAGTCAGTTAAAGATACTGGATGACCCCTGAAGTATCCACAAAGATTCGTTCATTTTAGGATTGGCGGGTATTACAGAAAGATTCTTTGGAATTTATCCAAGGATCGCCAAGCCTCCACATTGTCTGACTCAGAAGATAAAGTTATGTGTGGACGATAAGCAAGAAGAATCCTTCCGTATCCTTAATGACAAAGCTATGTAATGCTCCGTGTTAGAACTCCCTGTGATCCAAACGTACATTTGTGGTCTATTGACGATGCGTCAAATCAAGGTTTGGATGTGTGCTAATGCAACGAGCGCAAGGTGATTGCGATGCCTAATGACAATTGAAAATACATGAGAAACATATTACCACCCACGACTTGGAGTTGGGTGCGGTGGTGTTTGCCTTAAAAACTTGGAGACATTATCTTTACGGAATGAAAAGTGTCATTTACACTGATCACAAAAGTCTTTAGTATCTTTTTGAACAGAAGGAATTGAATATGAGGCAGAGGCGGTGGATTGAACTACTCAGTGACTACGAATGCGAAATCAAATACCATCCGGGCAAGGCCCAAACGTTGTAGCGGATGCTTTGATTTAGAAAAGAAAGACTCAAGCCTAGACGAGTGTGTGCCATGAGCATGACTATCCAGTCCGGCCTTAAAGCCAAGATTTTAGAGGCACAAGGTGAAGCTTCTAAGGATCTTAACGGACCCTGCAGAATGGCTAGAGGATTTAGAAACACATTTTGAGAAGCGGGTGCGGGGAATTTACTTCTTCGATGGATTTGGATTCCGTTAGGTGGAGGTATAAGGAAATTGAAATTGGATGAAGCTCGCACTTATAATATTTCTGTAATCCCTGGTATGATAAGAGGTACTACGGATCTGAGGGACTTGTATTGGTGGCCTGGTATGAGAAGAAACATTGCTGAATACGTTAGCAAATGTCTTACGTGCTCCAAGATAAAAGTCGAGCATCAGAAACCTTCAGGATTACTTCAGCAGCCAGAAATTCCAGAATAGAAATGGGAGAAGATAACAATGGACCTAGTTACAAAATTGCCTAAAAGCAGTAGTGGGTATGACGCGATTTGGGTCGTTGTGGATAGATTGACCAAGTCACTTGATTTCCTGGCCATATTCTTGGAAGACTACAAAACTGAGAAGTTAGCAAGGTTTTATATCAACAAATTTAGCGAGTACATGGTGTACCAGTGTCAATCATTTCAGGACCGTGATGGTTAGATTCGCGTCTCTCTTTTGGCAATGCTCTTCAGAATGAGGTTGGTACAAAACTAAGACATGAGTAAACTTACCACCGTGACGACGGTCAGGAGTGAGCGTACTATTCAGACAATAGAAGATATGCTTCGGGCTTATGTTATGGATTTTGGTGGTAGTTGGGATACTCACCTCTCGTTGGTGAGTTTTCTTATAATATACAGTTATTACTAGGAGATTAAGTGCGCTCCTATCGAGGTCAGTAAGGGCATAAAATGTAAAGTCTCTAGTTTAATATGGGCTGATGTTAGTGGAAAGTCAGGCTTATTGGACCAAATATTGTGCAAGAGGACTACAGAAATGATTGTTCAAATTAAAGAAAAGTTGGAAACTAACAAGAGTCGCCAGAAAAGCTATTGTTGATAAGAGACGTAAACACTTGAATTTAAAAGTGCACCGGGTATTACTTAAGGTAATCCTCTTTGGAAAGGAGTTGTACGATTTGGAAAGAAGGGAAAAGCTTGCACATGTATGTGGGACCAGTTGAAATAGTGGAGAGTGTTGGACCGGTTAGCTATAGCGGTTGAAGTTCCCCTAGGAGCTGTGCTGTATCACGACAGTTTTCATGTATCAACCTCAAGAGTGCTTGGCTGAGTCAGTGGTTCATGTTGCTTTAGAATAAATTGAGATTGATGAAAATTTGTGCTTTATCGAAGAGACCACATTGTGCATCGTAGTGAGGATGTGAAAACAGCTGAAGCGAAGGAAGAATTCCTTAGTAAAAGTTTGTTGGAACTACGGCAAGGAGCTGAGTATACTTGGGAGCGGAGAAGATTAATTCAAGACAAAGTACACCGCATCTTTTTGCCTCCACTCGTATGACAAGTCGCAAGTTGAACTCTGGGACAAGAGTGCCCCTTTGGGGTCGACTGTTTGGACTCCGTAATTATGGTAAATAAAATATTCCTATAAATTCTTAGTTTTACCTCTTTAGTAAAATTTTATTTTTACTTTTACTTTTACTCGATTCATAACTCTCGTCTCCATTTTATTTTAAACTGTGTTAAGAAATTTCTATCCGTCTCGAGCCCTCAGTAATTAAATTTTCAATAAATTTCTCCGATTAATGTAGAACTATTTTTATTCTATTCGTTTTTACTTCGTGGTTTCGCCTTAACTCTCGTTATATTTTACGTTGTAACACGTTGGCCCAAAATACCTATACCTGCTTATAATTTTATACTCTAAACATCAAAAATACTTTTTATAACATAAAAATCGCACTAAAAAAAACCACCTTGTTGGCGTGGCATCTCTTTGACTGGGTGGCAATGCCACTTGTACATTTGATTGCATGTATTGCATGCGTAGCTACATAAAACCAATTGTATTCATCTCAATAAAACTCATAGAGTATTCACACAAGTCTTCACCTCTCTTCCTTTAGCTTCCCTTGCCGTCCTTCACTCTCACAAACATCACTCAATCCACATAAAATCTTCTTATACCATCCTTATCTGGTTATCTTATCACAATCTTAATCCTTATATTATGGGCTACATTTGAAGACCAAGAAACCTTGTATTGGTAGAGTTAAGGGGCTGATTTAGGGACATATTTTGAAGTGTTCAAGAATGGAGTAAGGGTGTTGTGGAAATCTTTTATTGGTGATTTTTGGTGTTGGGTTTTGTAGTGTAGTTGATTTTGGTTGGAAGTTCTTGTGAAGTCCATTTTCTTTAAAATCTTTGGGGTGATCTTGGTTTGGTGTACATGATGTCTAGGGGCTGAGATTGTTGAGTCAAGTTTGATTTTTTGAGTGTGTTTGGTTTGTTTAAGCTTGGTAAAAAGATTTGAGTTGATGCTTTATTTCACTAGCTTTGTTTCAATTTGTAAGGATCCATTTTTATGCCTCAAAGATTTCTTTTTTTTTGTAGATGATTATTTTATGTTTACCTATTATAAACATGTATGTTTTTGTTATAAATGAGTATTGTGTCAATAAAGTATGGCATTGTTTTTCTATTGGTAGGTCTAATTGTAAGTGTGTGTTGCTAAAGTGCTTTATTGGGGGACTGTTTGGGTCAGAAGATAGACTGGAGCCTAGTATGAATTATTTTTGGCTTGTGGCCTGCTGGAAAATTATAGTTTTAGGAAGATAAACATTTTTAGAGTATGTGGTTAATTGGATGGTTTACCATTTCCTCCGGATGAAGGAGTTATGGCCGTTTTACGGAAAATAGTCAATTCTGGACCTTTGTTGGGAAAACATGTAAAACCCCAGGTTTTTGTTCTAAAGTGTAGAGTTTAAAAGAATATATCAGTAGTATACATATAATGAAAAACTTTTTAAAGTTGTCTCACCTTTTTGCTAGTATAGATTTGGGTATTTTATAGCCGACACCGTGGAGGGTTAAAAATTGGAAATTCTTCTGTTTGGGTAACTTTGGGGGGTTAATCAGTCAATTCACATGGTTTTAAGACTTTAGGTTATGTGAGCTACATTTTTGAAAACTAGACTCAAAATTCTTTCCAGAGGTGAAAGCCTTGTATTGTTACCATTTACGGATTAGGAGCTAGAGGTTCGGGAAGTCGGGTAAATTTCAGAATTTGAAATTTTACGTATGTACTTGGAAATTTAAAACATATAGTTTAACTTAGTTAAAATTGGGAATTAAAGGTATATTTCTTAATATGTGACTTAACCAATATAAGGTCAGGTTGTACTTGGGTTTTGGGTAAAAAAAAATTAATTTACTTTGAAAACGTTGGTGCAATGCCATGCTCCTATTGGTCACACACCTCATGATCGCTTAATTACTTTTACGTATCGATTTATACTTTATTGTTCTAAGATGCACCTTATCTTTTAGGTGGTACTTAGCGGCTTTTGCTTGATCCTCGATCTCGTTACTTCTGACTTTATTACTTTTGGTGAGTTCATAGCCCCCTTTTCTACATATACTTGTTTTATAAATTCTACGGGGTGAGATTACATGCTTGTTTTACCTTTGGACACAAGTACTTTCAAAATTGTATGCTATCCAGACTGTTGCTTGAATATTATTGCCTAAGTTACCTCAATGCCAATTAACTCCTTTTTTCCTATCATGAACCCTTTTAAATTATTAGTGTAGTAGTCGAAGTTGTGGGTAGATCTGTTGGGACTGACAATTCCCCACCTTACTTTTGGGTCACAAGTGATCATGGTGCATTTAAAACATGTGAAAATTCTAGAATGTTTTGCATGCATTCTATATACTTAAGGGCAGACGTTAAGGTTTCGGTGTCATGAGCTTAGTGCAATAATACATATTTCTTTTAGACTTGGTGAATTTGTTTCTCTTGTCTACACTACTAAATCTTGTGGTCCATGCTTTAATTTTTTGTCTTAAACCTATATGACATTCACTCAACAAATTTGTTGACATTTTTAGCATTGTTTAATCTCAGCGTCCAAAGGTGTGATTCTTCTTGATGGGAGCCGCGAAGGATATCATTGAAGATGGATTCTGTGTTTTCTTATTTCGATTCTAACTTTTAAACTTGTTCTCTAAAACAATTGTCATCTTTTGAAAACTATGTGTTATTACTTTTATGTCACCTTGTAAACTGTTGGGACCAAAACTAAACTCTGATCTTTGGTGATGCATTGAATGAAAACTTTATTTAAAAACGTCTCTTTTGAGGTCGTTTCCTATTACTTGTTGTTGTGCTATGATGTCACACCCTAATTGTTATCGTTCCGCTGCCGCCAGATTTCGGGGGTGTGACATTACGCTTGGTATAGTTGTTTCTTGTTTTTGATTTGCATGTTATTTTTGATAAGGGGAAGTCCGGAAATTCTTAGGATTTTCACGTGGATGATTCTTAGATGACGATTTAGCTGGTTTATCTTGTTTCTTCTCTAATATTGAGCAAAACCAGGAGAGTACTAGTTTCTTTTACTTTTTTTATTTTCCCTTTATTCGTTTTTTAGGTACTCGTAGAACATTGAGGACAATGTTCAAAATAAGTGTAGGGGGAAATAAGGCCCTAGAAACTTGATGACATAAAATAACGTCTATTTTATAGCATCATTTATCCCATGTAATTAACCCATTTTATATAATTATTGCAAAGAATTGTTACTTAATTGTTTATATTTGAGAATTGCAGTAATTATGGAGTACTTGTTGAATATTAGCAAAAGGCGCGCATTCCGGAGCTTAAACGAAGATATTTTGAAGATTAATGATTCTGACTACCAATACGCCGTATCCATCAAGGAAGATACGGCGTATCTGTGCCTGCACTCACCAAAGACAACAAAGAAAACAAAGCTCAATACGTTGTATCTAGAGAAGCTCAAT
This sequence comes from Tanacetum coccineum, assembly GCA_026074375.1. Taxonomy (NCBI): domain Eukaryota; kingdom Viridiplantae; phylum Streptophyta; class Magnoliopsida; order Asterales; family Asteraceae; genus Tanacetum; species Tanacetum coccineum. Next base: position 37,528 of record BQNB010029505.1, on the reverse strand, counting down.
ACGTCGTATTCAAGATATAGTATGTGAAGATTCTGGAAGATATCAAACGTGGTCCCTACTCCAAGAAACTCCAATATGCCATATCTAATCCATTTGATACGCCGTATCGAACCGACTTCTAGACCCTATAAATACATTACTCAAAAACGAGTTTTAAGTGCGCTAAATCATATTCTCGATACCTAAACCACAAAAGTCGATTTTCAGAGGAGAAAAAGAGCAGAAGAGGTCTTGCAATGCATTCCAATCCATAGAAGACAGCGTGTAATTTCGTATACATTTGTAATCATTTAGTTTTTGGTATCATTCATTAACTCGGTTAGTTTGCCTTGGCTAAAACATTTACTCTTGTATTAATTACGATGTTTAAAGGCTGATACCTTCGGGTATTAGCCATTATTATGAAGATCTGAATGTTTGGTTTTGTTTATATCTCGATTGCTTAATTTATCGTTGATCGCTTGTTTATGTTTATCAATTCATACTTGTTTACGTGCTTTCGTATGCGACCTATCATTCAACTGGATCTAGTGATACGGACCAAGTAATCTAGATGTCGGGATAGCTCTTCATATAGTATTTTATACATCTAGAATCATAGGATCACAAGTATTATCCTTCTAAAATCGTGCTAAGGATACGCTTCTGGCTTAACTAGTTAACGGAATCTGCCTTTGGTTTATTGAACATGTTGACTAGTAGGTGAATCTAGATAATTCAACAAGTAATGTTCTGATTCCATTGGATAGTTGGATAAGTGGACTACTAGAGTTTAAATCGTCATTAAGTTGTAAGTGGGTAAAGTCTATATGAGCTAGGGTTTAACAAGATCACCATTGCTTTAATCCCTAAGATAGATTATAATCAGCAAATAAGGATGCTTTATGCCGATGGCTCATAATTCGTGATCAAATTAATGTGTCTAGGTCTTAGGATGAAGTCCCGCCTAAGTCTAGGAATGATATGCCTCTTCGAGATAAGTAATCATTGCACTGAATAAACAAACCAACTTCTAATCGGATTAATGATGGCTAATACAGTTTTCTATCATAAGGCTCGACCGCTCTTTTATCTTCTGTTAATTTGCTTGCGTGGGTTAATGTGTCTTGAATTGATTGTAGTCACCAACCAAACCCGTGCCAGTCTCTCAGGTTGAAACCCCCCTTTTACCTGTTAAAATTAGGATTAGAACTAACATAGGATTAGCATAGGTTTGACTTAGATTAGGATTAACATAGATTAGATAACCAAAATATAAATAAATTAAGAGATTTAACCTCGCTTCAAGTGTTCGACACCCTACTTACCACAAATCTACCACCGACCGGGTACACTGCCCGTTAAAGTGTTGTTTTTGGTTAAGTCGGAAAAATATAAATTTAAAAGTTGAACTATCATAAATAAACACCACACAAAGACACATCAAGTTTTTGGCGCCGCTGCCGGGGAGTGCGATTGTTTAATTTCTTGTTTTTATTGGTATTTTTAGTATAATTTTTTTAGTATAAATTTAGTTTTGTTTTTTCTAAATAATTTTATAAATTTTATAAAACAAAACAAAAACAAATAACTAAAAAAAAAAACTAAACACAAAAATTAAAAAAAAAAAATAAAATAAAAAAAAAAAAATAATTAATTAAAAATGTATTGTTAATATTAAATACGGCGTATCCATTTTCTTTGAATACATTGTATTCGACATCAAAAATAGATACGACGTATCCAGTTTCTGAATACGACGTATCGACTGTATGATACAGCAACAGTTTATTTAGCTTTCTAGTTTAGTTTTCTAGAATAGTTTTACTTCGAATTATGTCTTTTTTTCAGGTACCGTTTTCGGGGTACCTCCTTGCCCGTTCGATTACCCTATGATGAGGTTAACTATGGAAGAAATGTTGGCTAAATTCATTGATGAAGGTAGACATGAACACGAGGAGATGGAGATATTCATTAAAGAATTTAGAACCACCAACGAGCTTATTGAGTGAGCTGAAAATCGAGGTAAACAAATTGTCAAATGTTGTGAGTAATGTTTTGATTCCAAAAAATGAAGTGAAAGGAGTGACAACTAGGGGAGGAAAGATGACGTCTAAAGCCACCCATACTAAAGAAATTAATGAAATTGGAATCAACGAGAATGAACCTTCCAGATTTGAACAAGATGTGCAGGAAAAGCTGCATGATGATGGTGAGAAAAATAAATCTTCAAGTATCATAAAGGACTTTTCAACATTAGTAAATCCACAACAATTATAAAACCTCATGTTTTTTAGTGTCTTTGTATGAATTATGTAATTTACCATTTATTTTTAGGGTTTTACGCGTTTGCTTTTATATCGTTAAAAAAAAAAAAAAAAAATCGTTAAGCTAAAATCGCGTAAAATAAAAATGATCATTTCTATGTAGCGGGGCATTAAACAAGTAAATGTTTATATCAAGCAAGTGTTATTTGATTTTTTAGTGCGATATTTATTATCTATTGCATTTTTTTATTTTTATTGGCTTACGTTAAGTGTTTACGTTCCGTGATAAATACGTTTAGGCATTCCGGAAGCACGTTTAACTTTTCTCCGCTTCATCAAATCCCTAATTTATACCCAATACTTTAATGTTTATTTTAAAAACTTCAAGTATTTATCAAATTTTTACATATTCTTCGTGAAATAAATTCCAAACAAACCCTACAATGTACAAATTATACATTGTATTTGATTTATACTTCATTATACGTGCATACAATGCATGTATTCATTATTTACAAGACCTCAAAAATATCCTAACATATACACATGCATATATTTCGTGTAATATGACTAGGAAAGCAAGATAGGACCAAGGAACCCTTCACAAATATCTTCTTACATGCTCTTATATCACTTGATTCATGGAATAGCCCTAAAAACTTATTCCAAAGGTAAGCTTCAACTTTACTTCCTAGTCCTTCACCTTGCCTTCTTCCACTAGACATCAAATATTTCATACATATTCCATTAGTAGTATAAATATGCATGCACTGATGAAGTAGAAAATCTATTTCTTCATTCCTTAACAAAGAAATCACAAAAACTCTTCCTTTGTTCTCTTATACACCCCACGGCTCAAAACCCCCTCCAAACACAATCCATAGTTTGATTTTCTTTCACCATATTAGTGTTTACATATCATACTTAAGGTATTCTAAGATGATGAAGGATTGGTTAAGCACTTTGAAAGGTTTTAAAAAGATATTGCAGATTAGGATTTTTGGTTTGAAATTAGGGTGTTTTCATCCTAATTTTTCAAGCCAAGAGGTACTAATTCACATGGGTGTGGGGAAATTTTGTTATTTTTATATAATTTTTTTCTACTCATCACACAAGGTTATATAGCTTAATCTATTCATATTTAAGATTTTATGTGTTCATATGCTTTACATAGTTAAATCACCATCTAGGGTACTTTTGAGAATGTGAAATGGATTTTTACACATGATCATTATTTTGTACACTTATTTATATGTTATATGAATGTTAATATGATGTTAGAATGGTAGTATAACTCTTGTACACACTTGGTTAAGTATAACAAGTTTATGGAACAAAATTAGGGGTTTTAAAGATTTACTTAATCAATTTCAAGTGTGGAAAATGGTAAAATAACATGGTTAATCTTGTTATCTTGGACTCTCATGGAGCAAAGTATGAACTAATGAATTTTATATGTATCATAGATATATTGTTGTAAAGTAGTTGTAACTATGTGTGATCTAAATGGTACAAAATCATGCTTAAAACATGTCTAATACTAAAAACCATCAAACTTTCTATTTTGGTTCGATTTTGGAAGACCCTATTATGTTTTATAATTTATAGTACGTCTATGAGGATTCCAAAATGATTAGAATATCGAAAATACTATTAATAACGAAGAACGATACACAAGTTACGAGTTTACGGACCTAATACTTTATAAAACAAATTTATAAAAAGTTAATATTCATGGCAGAAAACTTATACTTTGTAAACATCAACATATGATATAAAAACTTTCAATTCGAGACGTGGTTCGAAAGAATCGACTAAATCGGAAGCTATAATGAATAAGATAAGACTAAAACGGGTTTTACGTTATTTAAAAGTATTAAAAACGATTTTTATAGTGTCATGAACAGTAAAAACAAAACACTATTCATCACAGAATCTCAAAAATCTAAAAATGTGATTTTATGATCACTCGTCTTAATACGAAAGCGTGGGCGTAAGAAACGCGAGAAACGGGCTTAAAACGACAAAGTTATGTCATTTTTACTAAAGGCGTAATTATAAACGTTTTTACTTTATAATTACGATTTCACTTAAACAAATAGATGGTGATATAGCTATATAGATTATATATGTTATTAGTTATCGAAGTGCTATATTACTAGGGAATTTCATAATGAGGCTTCTTCGGATGGCGTATTGACGAGTTGTTGGATTTACGATTTAAAGTGTCCTAACTCCTCGTACGTCATGTCATGACCTCTTAAATTATGATAGCCCGAACGATAGTACGATGATAACTATATAGGATTATATACAGTTGTTGTTAGACAACGTACTTGAATACTGATTCGACCTATATTAACTAGGTTGCATTCGAGCGTTAGCGTGACGCGTTTTTACTTGGGATATTTTGTTATCAGTTTACTCACTCAAGGTGAGTTCATAGCCCCATGTTTTACAATTATTAAATTACAAGTTTTTGGGGTGAGAAACATATGCATGTTTTACAAATTGGACGCAAGTGTACATTTTATCATGATTACGTTTTGCCTAAGTAGCGATAACCCACTATGCCCATGAATCATGAACTGTCAATTACTGGAATGTGAGCGCGAATGATTATAGATAGATCTATTTGGGATTGACCTCCCCGTTCGGGTGACTAGCTATCACTGGAAACGAACGTATATCATGTCGGATACTGGATGTTACGGGTTGAACATCATCACGGGCAATGTAGGCAATATTTATATATTGTATTCAATTATGTCGAGCTTCGGTGTCATGAGCTTAGGTAAACGTAATTACATTTTGTGATGTCTGCATCTGTTGCATTATCACTGGGAAAGTCTTGCGGTCCTGCATATACATTTACATAAACCTATGAAATTCACCAACTTTATGTTGACGTTTTTAAATGCAATGTTTTTCAGGTCATTAAGCACGAGGTGCGAAGGATACATTGGTGGTTATATTATGAAGTCATGCATTAAAGATTTAGTCGCATTACATTTTGTGTATCTGTTATGGGCTGGAAATCTTTGTAATAATAACAAGTAAACAAGTAAAGCTGCGGGCTTTTGTAACACATACTTTATTAAATCCAATGTATCAGTTTTAAACGACTTTTTGGTCGTTCTTATATTATCTTGTGTTGTTGATCTGAGAAGTAACACGCCCCGGACCCTTATTCCGCTGCGACCCAATTTGGGGGTGTTACAGATTGGTATCAAGAGCCAAGGTTATAGAGAACCAGGTCAAAATGTTTTTGCTGGACTATAACCGTTTTCAAACATTGCATACATACAAAAGGGTTTTTACGGGGTATTCATATACAAATTGTTGCATTAGTCGGCTAGGATCTATACATGCATAATTGATTTACGTGTTTATAATATATTACGTATATAAGGATAATAGTCTTATATTAATATACTTATATAAGTCACTTTTGATTTTTTCGCAGTCAAGAAGCAAAGACAAAACGCAGTCAAGAGGCAAAGACAAAACGCAATGTAGAAATTTTTTTGCCATGGATTCTTTCCACCAAAACGCAATAAAAGTGTCTTCAACTTGGACAAAACGACAAAAGGAACACAAACCGCAAAGAAAGGAGACAAAACGCATTGAACGTGTCTTGTTGCAAAATGCAAATCAACACGACCCTGAGACCAAAACGCAATCAAGAAGTCAATTGGGCAAAAGTTTCTCCTAGTCAAAAAAACTAAATGAGGTCTTCACCTTGAAGACAAAACGCAATATACAAAACGCAACCTTTAATGTAACCCAAAACGCAATACACAAACCGCAACTGACAAAACGCAACTGCTGTACTACACTAGAAGACAAACGTAGTGTACTATTCTCTGACAAAACGCAGAGACAAAACGCAATTAAGAAACGTCTTCTAGGGAGACAACACGCAATTTCCAGACCCACAATCACTAAAAATCAACCTTTTTGAACGTTTAAGCTTGGTTTTTCTTGCACAACTTGGTACTAGAAGGCTAAAACTACACTAAAAACACTAACTTTAACACCACAAACGTAAGAATCAAAGAAAGCCAATGTAAGAACCATAAACATTCAAAAACCAAATTTTTGATTAATTCTTCAAGGAGAAACCACATACAATCTAATAATCATCCCGGCTGGTTATGTGCTTTGCTTCTCTACCAATTGTAAATATATTGGAAAACATTACACAATCAGGATGTGTGTAGGCCGATTTCTAGAGAGAGAATATGTGAAGTTCTAGTAAGAAAAATCACTTAGTAATGTGTTTGTTATAACAATGAACATCCAACCCCCCTCCTCCACGGCTGGAGAGGGGGTTTTAAATACATGAGTTATTAGTCCCTAAGTGGGCTATGGAGAGGCTAACACGTGGGTAACAGACCCCGGCCCCCAACGCCATACAATTCAAACCGTACCTAACAACGATAATATTAAGACTGTTGAGCTAATCTAATGCAAGACATAACACTGGCGACCGAGTCTTTTTTTCATGATCTAACGAGTTGTTTTTCTGGAAAAAATATAAATATTGTGTTTATGTATGAACCATTTGCGAGTTTATATATGAACATAGCTGTTTATGTATCAAGACTACGGTTATGTATGAAGGCTGTCGATTGAATGTAAAACTTTTACTGCGGTTTTAAGTTATTCATATTTTTTGTGTTTAGTTTCTCAGCAGGGGTAACTTTATTCTGGCGGTTAAGACATTTGAGGACACCAAAACTATGGCAAATTTACAAATCTTGTCGGGTTTAATGTAAAATCTCATCTCTGTGGTTTATGTAATTCTAGCCACTGCGGTTTATGTCATAAAGAGTTCACGGCGGTTTATGTCATAAAAGTTCACTGTGGTTTATGTAAATTTGGCCACTACGGTTTATGTCATAAAATTTTTACTGCGGTTTATGTCATAAAAGTTCATTGCGGTTTATGTTTCCTGCCACTACGGGTATGTAAATCTAGCCACTGCGGTTTATGTCATAAAAAATCACTATGGTTTATGTTTCTTTCCACTGTGGAATATGTTTCAAAGCTTCACTGCAGAATATATTCTTGTAAGGAAAATCTATTATTTTGAAAACATAAACACAAAGGAAACATAACACATAAATCCTATTACGAATCATTAAAGATTCACTAAAATGTCAAAACGGCTAGCATTGGTATGTTAATGATATGAGACTATGGGGTTTTTTGTACGTATTTCTATTTTGAATTTGAAGTGGATTTTTCATGAAGGCTTCTACTTATATCCATCATCGAGACCTGTCCTTTTTTGACTTTCTACCTCGTTTTCTTTAAACCAATCTATCGATTGAATTAATTTCATGAACGAATACAGTTTATGATTGAGACTTTGGATTATCTAGTTTTCCAGTATTCGAGGTGGTTGGGTGAAGACCTGGTTAACTATCATTTAAAGAAGTTACATTATAGTACTCAGTGTCACACGCAGATGCTAATGTGGGTAATTTCAAGTGGTGTTGTACTACTTATACTTTTGATGTTGGGTATAGGGTACTTATTATTTTGTCCCATTTGGTTTATGTATAGAAGGGATCACGGTTTGATATAGGTAAACAAAATTGATCAAGAGCCACGGTGGGTTTAGCGTGGTTGATGGGATTTGATTTAGCTTATTTTTGAAGTTTTATCTCCAAGCTTTTGTTCGCTTATTTTCAAATAGGCATTTTGGAGGCCAAAAAGATTGAGCTTCTTGTCTACCATCTTTTGTGTGAGTTTGTGATATGTTTTTAAGATCAAAACATACGGTTTTAAAGATTTAAAAAAAGTTTCATACGTCATTTATAGAAAAAAAATTGTGTTTAAAAACCTTAAAGTTTGTGTTTTTAAGATGTATCTAGCCTAGATATAGTTAGTTGTACAAAAGGTTTGGATAAAAAATGTTCAAAAGAGTGGGTTTTAAGTGATTTAAAAGTTAGTTTTCTAGAAAAGTTTGAATACTGTGGTTTATGTTTGAATATTGTGGTTTATGATTGAACACTATGGTTTATGTCTTAAACACTGTGGTTTATGTTTCTGCGCACTGTGGTTTATGTAAACTTGAGCACTGCGGTTTATGTAATTTCTGTTGGAAATTATTATCTAATAATGTTAATATTACACATAATATTCTACGAGCTACGAAACGGATCTATTCATATAACATATATAATTAACACATAAAAACATAAATAAGGAAACATACCATTAGCAATCAAGCTAGTGATGAACGCAACAATCTAGAAGTACACGCACGTGTGTAATAAACGTGCTTTACCGAAAACTACTTCTAGTTACCAAGAGAAGTAACCTCCATGCGGTTCATACACTACACGTCTAGCAGTATCACCCGAATGCTAGTTCTTGACCAACAAATATGTGAACACTAATAAAACAAAACTAGAAAACCCCTTGGGTTTGGCTTCTGCTATCGAACCATAGAGAAGAAGACAAGGGATAAGAATAATGAGCTCTAGGGTCCTCCTTATATAAGGATGATTTTAGGGTTTACCTAAAATACATTCCTTGTAGGAAAAGATAGCTCAAACTCAATCCAACCCCCCTTTGGTCTAGATCCGGTCGAACAAGGTCAAACACCCCTTGGGGTTGACTTTTTGACTTTTATAATTATTTATGGTTAATTACATTCAATTACTTATTAAATTAAAAAACCTATTAGTTAGTGTACAATTAATTAACTATTAACGACCGTTAGTTGTTCAATGACGTCGAGTCATTATATTAATATAAATAATAAATATACAATTATTATTTTTTATTAACATTAATAAGAATGATACCTAAATGTAATCACGTGTGTGACCCTCGTGGCTCACGTATTTCTAGCCGTTAAATATTCTTATGACATGAGCACCAAACCCAACAAGCTCCCACTTCGATGTTTCATTCATATTATGAAACATACTAACATTGACAAATAGTCTAGCAACATCATGAATGCTCCCAGAAATACTTGAGTTTGCAGTTTTTGGATAATAACTCAACCTTCTATGGATTCAGTTAGTCCTATCCCTTTGTTTTAGATACATGTTAAATATGGATATGGATCAATAGTCATTCCATACTTTAACGATTCTGTTTCTCGCATTTGTACTGATTCATATCCCCAAATGTAAAAAGAATCATCTTAACTACATGTTGGGCATGACCATGAAAATATATGATCAAACCAACGAGGGGCCTAGTAAGTATCTTACTCCCAAAAACGTGGAGGAACAAATTCTATTTTGACTACAAGTGTCCGTCATGTAGTTCAAAACACTTCTGAAAATAGCCCTTATAACTACCTTTTTACAAACTATCGGTAGGCTTATTATCAAGAAATGCTATCCATACATGCAAAACCCGCTTGCATCTCTCTAAGGATAAACATAACTTTCACCATGTGTGTAATGCACCCAATGACGCCAATCCATAAAGTGATTATCACACGGTGGGGTATCCAATATTCAACCTTATTGAATAACATGCGAAGCTGGTAGAATCATCTTTACGTACTCTCCGAAATACAACCAGACACTCATATTTATCTTGTCTTAACAACATTCCCATATCGTTAACTGGTAATGGACATAGATTTAGAATGAGACAATTCATTCAAAACAAAAATAACAATCGTTTACATCCTATTATCCAGATACTAACTAATACATCACAGATTTACATGAGACTACTAGCAGGAACAATTCCAATTACCATGACATGCTCAAAATGCTTATTGAGTGGCATTGGTTTTGTAAACAGGTCAGCTACGTTATCATATGTGTGAACTTTCTTAAGGACAATTTCACCTTCTTGAATTACTTCACGAATGTAGTGTTATTTACTTTGAAAATGTCTGGCTCCTTTTAATATTCTAGGATCACTAGCGATAGCTAATGCTGTCTCATTGTCACATAGCATCTCCATAGGCCTTTTATTCGATGACATGACATCTCTAAGTCCATCAATAAATTTCCTCATCCAGACTGCTTCCATTGATGCTTCAACTACAGCAATGTACTCAACTTGTGTAGAAGACATAGCAGTATTGCTTTTCTTGGCACTCTTCCAGTCCATGGATCTACCATTAAGTACGAACACATATCTCGTTTGAGATATTGTATCATCCTTGTCAGTTTGAAAACTTACATCAGCATAACATGATACTTTCAGCTCATCTTCAGGTTTAGCCCCATACATAAGAACCATATCTTTAGTATTCCTTAAATACTTAAGAATAGTTTTCATAGCAGTCCAGTGAATCTCACTAGGATTTTGCTAAAAACAACTACACAAATTTTGCGCAAAGGCAACATCAGGTCTAGTACATCTAACCGCATACATGATTGAACCTATAGCCGAAGTGTAAGGAACTCTCCACATACGTTGTACCTCAGTAGGTGTTTTAGCACCTTGCGACTTTCTATAGTCAGGATTTTCCATCATTGAAGTATACCTCTTCTTGGAGTTTTCCATTCTAAATTTCTTTAGAATTTTCTCTGGATAAGCACTTTGACTAAAAGCAATCAACCGCTAAGATACTTTCACGTATGATCTTGATTCCAAGGTTTGTATGCTGCTTCTTCTAAGCTCTTTCATAGAAAACTACTTACAAAAGCCACGAGATAACTCTTGCAGGCATTGTAACGCTATTTCCCATGAGTAATATGTCATCGACATACAAGACTAGGAACGCAACATTACTCCCACTAGCTTTGAGATATACACACGGCTCATCAGGATTTTAAAGTAAAACCCATCTCTTAATTTCCTCATCAACCCCTTTTTTATTCAACTTCTAGATGCTTGCTTTGCTTCAATCAATAAATGAAAACGATGAAGTTTGCATCCTTTGTGGGAATGTTTGGATCAACAAACCCTTATGGTTGCACCATAATACGTCCTCCTCTAAGTGACCGTTTAGAAAGGTTGTCTGAATATCCCCCATTTGGCCCAAGATCTTCATAGTTCATAGTATTCGGCTATGGCTAAAAAATCCTCATAGCTCTAATGTCTCAACCTGAGAGAAGGTTTCCCCATAATCTACACCGTTTGTTTTTGGGTAAAGCCTTTTTGCTACCCGAACCAACGAGCTTTTAAAGGTGTGTACATTTCCATCCATGTTGGTCTTCTTCTTGAAGAGCCATTTGCATCCAACAGTTCGACCATTAGATGGAAGATCAACCAAATACCAGACTTGGTTATCTTTCATGGATTACATTTCTGTATTCATAGCTTCAAGCCATTTGTTAGATTCAGGATCTGCTAATGCAGCTTTATATTAGGAGGTTCATTAAGATCCCCTAATTCATACTCCTTAATATCAACATAGTATCCATATCTCTCTGGTACTTGATGTATCCTTACAGATCTTTGAATAGGAACTCTAACATTCTAGGGCTCAACCTCGATAGGCGCGACCTCAATATGTCCTTTGCTAGTATTTTCAGAAGGTTGTGTATCTTCTTCTTAAATTAATTCAAGCCCTTTGTCACTCCTACTCATTTTGAGAAGTCCATGACTCCCACTCGCTTCTTGTACCATGAAACTATTTTCAAAGAATTCAGCGTTTCGAGAAACAAAAATCTTGTTTTCGAGTGGATAGTAAAAGTAGTAACCCATCGTTTCCTTAGGGTAACCTACAAAGATACACTTAATGGATCTAGAATCAAGTTTTTCAGGCGTGTCTCGTTTCACGAGTGCCTTACAACCCCAAACCCTTAAGTAGGACAAATTAGGAGCTTTCCCGTGTCATATTTTATAAGGCATCCTATCAACCTTCTTGGTAGGAACCATAGTGAGAATGCGAGCATCAGTCTCGAGAGCATATCCCCAAAAGGATTTTGATAGAGTTGTTAGATTTATCATGGATTAAACCATATCAAGTAAAGTCCGATTCCTCCTCTCAGACACCCTGTTATGTTGTAGTGTATAAGGTGGAGTTAGTTGAGATACGATACCACAACTTTTCATATGCTTAACAGAACACTCAACGACTAAGGTATATAACCGTCCTCGGTATAACGGATAGCATAGGCCTTTATCTTTTTGTTGAAGTGATTTTTCACAACTCATTCTAAAGACCTTAAAAGTTTATAAACACCCTCATGTTTATGTTTCATCAAGTAAACAAAACCATAACGGCTAAACTCAATCTGTAAAAGGTATGAATTAATTTATGCACCCTCTCTTGACATACAGTTCGGACAAAGGCCACATACATCATGTGGTATAAGTCCTAATAGATCCTTAGACTCTTTCCACATGATGTGGAAAAGACTTCACGCCCCCCCGGCCCCCCGCCCAATTTTTCCCCCCCCACCTTCCTAGTATACAAGACTTGCAATTTCCTCATGTGATTTATCGTTGGTGGGTTGCAAGAGCCCATACGCTAAGCCTGTCCCAATGCGTTTCTTGTTAAAATGTACAAGGATTGACAATGCCATAGATAATAATACAGCTAACGCAGGTTTGTGGCTCCTTTATTGCTAACATTATACATAGACCTAACATTTGGATCAAATTATGCATATCTAAATTCATAATACCATCACTTGGACATTGCATTAAATAAAACACATTAATCTTTTAAAATATGAAATACCTATAATTCATAAATGTAAGAATATAAAACCGTTAAAACCAAACGTATAAATCGAAACAACTAACCCCAAGTAATAGTAGTGTGCGAAATAACAGTTGTCAATACAATTAATTAAACCCACTAGGAAGAAATTAAATCAAAACTAATTCCGAAAGCTTCAACGCCTGTAACGCATGACCATTGGACCATGTAACATACTTAAAGCTATTCATGTTTCAACTTCGTGCTTCCTTTAAGTCCTTGAGAAGTATTACAGATATGATTTTCGCCCACCCGTAACATACACCCAAGACTTATTAGGAAAAGCAAAATATTTTCTATCGTGAAAATACCTGAAGTACTAGCCACACTAGGCAATTTTATCTTCTACAACTCACATGGTAGGACAGACATTCCTCCTGCCAGTGACCAACCTCTTGTAGTGGTGGCAGATAGATTTCCAATTTCGAGTATCTCTCTTAGGCGGCGGTGGGATCTTGGGCTTGGGAGCATAAGCAAGCTTATCTTTCCCTTCCCTTACCCCATTTCCCTTGCGGTTTCCTTCATTATCCAAATGACCACCTAATGCAATGAGCAAGCTAACAACAAAACAACCCCCATAAAGGATGGGAAACATTTGTCACAAAAATCCAAATACAACTTAAACTTCACACATCAAAGAACAATAAACGTTCCAAACACAACCTTAAATATCAGAAAACGAAAACTAATGCAGAGTCACCGAAAATTCAAACATCGTTCACTATTGTGTTACAGTTTGTAGACACTTAACTGTAACCTTTGCCCTTTTTGTGTTCTGAATATTTCATTTATAGTCCTTTGACTATTTGACTTTTGTTAGTTTATTCAGATTTTTGTACCGTGTTGACGGTGGTGATTTTATGAGATATGTGATGAATTGTGGTTTATTGTGATTAATAATCCCTTTTGAAAGGTATTATTGTGTTATGTGTATTCCGGGTGGTTTGACCCATGAATTTTGAGAAATGCCGAAAATGAGTCTGACACGTCCGTTAATGTCCAAATGAGTTTTGAAGGGTGTAAAGTGAAAATATGTCATGTAAATACTCTAGGTTAATGGAAAAGTATTTTTAAAGTGAATAAAAATGCTAATTAACTTTGGGGTAAATTTTACGGTTGAGTTTTACGAGTATTTAAGTGATCCCGACACGAAAAGAAAGGCCCGAGACCCCATGGGATACCATGGCCGGTCAAAAGAAGACTAGGGCGACAAGGTGGCTTAATTTTAGCTAACCTTGTCCAAATTGTATATAAGATGTTTTCCTTATCCTTATTTTTACACATAGTTCATTTTCAAAATCAAAAAAATATCCTCTCCTCTCTCTCTTGTGTTCGTCCGCACCTACAACACACACACTCTTATAATTTTTGAAGTTTGATCAAGGAAACATGAAGACATAAATATTTGGGGTTGATTCTAGTGTTTGGTTATTCATTTAAACAACGTTTGGGTTGTCCGGTTCGTGTCGAAATCTACAAATTTGAAGATTTTCTTGTAAGTTTTCAAATTTAAATTTCGTTTTTCCTTTTGGGTTTATTTTGATGCATAGATGTTAGTTGTACAAGTTGATTGTTGTGAAAAATTGATTTTTGGAAGCGAAACGAAAGAAAAAAAGAGTGTTTGGTCGTGTAAAAAGAAAAGGAAAAAGATGGTTTTTGTAGTTTTGATGTTGTGGTCGTGATGGTTGAATAATATTTGATGTTAGAATGCTTATTTTTAATAGTAGCTTGTATGGCTTATTCGGGCTTATTTTTAAGCTATTTCTTGACTTATTTGGGCTTATAGGCCACGAATAGATTCCCAAAATCACTAGGAAAGTGGTTTTGATTATTTTTGTGTTATGGCGTATGTTGTGGACTATTTTTGAGACTTATGGTAGTAACCAAAAGCGATACGTAGCTAAATAGCTTATTTTAAAGCTCAATATACGTATTTTGGAGTTTATGGACTCACAGCCCAATAAGTCTATTTGAGCCGCGGCTTAATGGAAGGGATTAATGTGGTCCGGATTATTTTTACATATAAGTATATACTTATATATGTAAATGGACCTTGGTTTTGGACTTAAATAGTATTTTGGACTTAAATATGTCCTAATGGACCCTTGTTGGGCCTTAAGGCCCAATAAGCGGTATGTAGTAGTTATGAGAATTTTGATGGACTTTTGAAAGTGGAAATGTATTTACGAAGTAATATTGAACGATATTTTAGGAAAAACGTGTTGGTAAGCGTTAACGATTGAGATTTTGGAATTTTGTCGAAAAGTGTCGAATTTGTGAAAAATATTGAAAATAAGGTTTGAAACCTTGGAAAACGTTGTATAAACGTACGAGTCATATCGAAATTTTGTAAAAAAGTTTATACTTAGAAAATTTCTTAAAAACATGATTTTTGATTTTAAATAATAAAATAATATTTAATTATTTTATTTTATTTATTTAATAAATTTACTAAAAGACGAAAAATATATTTTTTCTCGAAACTTCTTTAAAGTGTTTATTACGAGTAAACGTTTCATTTTCAACCGTATAATGATTATTTTGAAGTGACTAAGGTGTACCGAATGGACTTGTCGAGATATATTTATAATTAATAATTATAAATATTTATTATATTACTTATCTATTTACGCTAAATAGCATAAGTATGTATTATCGAGGAATGAGATTGATATGATTGTGGAGTTAAGTCGTCAACCATCACAACACTAAATTGTTTTGGGTAATTGTACTACGCGTCTAAACTCTATGCATCAAACGTGAAGATTGTTTTGGAATTAGATGATTAAATTGGGACATTAACCGGACTAGGTCGTGTGCGGGCGTCGTTGCATTTGCTTGTGTGATTGAGATTTGGTTGCTAAAGACTTGCTTGTGGCGAGTTTTCGTAGCCCCACTTTTTACTGGTTTTTCCGTTGGGGAAAATAATACTCAAATGTGTTTCGAAATGTTTTGAATTGATCTATGCGAAATGTGGATTTGTTTTTGGGACAAGATATGTGCTTATGATTGCTATGTGAATATTATGGGCTGTATGATTGTTTGGAGCGAATGGGTACGCCTACCCAGTATTTGTGTGATTATTAAAGCAGATGGGTACGCCTACCCAGGTTGGTGTATGGTCCTGCCCTAATTTTAGTGCTTCAGCTGGTAGGCCCTTTAGGTGCGTAAGTGATATATGGTTATTGATTAGCGGTGATGCTAAGGTTGTTTGCATATATTCACTGTCATATAGCACTATTGTCCACTGTTGAAATATTGGCACAACTTTTGGGTTTAAGGTCAAACCTACGAGCTCACCAACATTATTGTTGACGTTTTCGAGTATCATTTTCAGTGAAGTGAAAGAAGAGTAGTTTGGTGATTGATAGTAGACTTAGAAGTATCCAGTGTGGAATTTCGTTTGAAGTCTTGCTTGCTTGTTGTTTGATTTTAGTTTCGGATGTTTTGGAATAAGTTTGGATTATGGTCCCCTGTGTGGGCATTTGAATAATTGTAAGAGATTGTGGATTTTAGTTGCGATTTGGGACATCACTTGAGTTTGTTCAAGGTTGATGGTCTTCATAGCACTTGGAGTTTATGCAATGTAGTTTTCTCTATTTTGTATCTTGTGTTATGATTGATCATTATGTTGCATTCCCGAGTTTCCGCCATTGTCGGGGTGTGACAGATTGGTAATCAGAGCCAAGGTTATAGAGAACTAGGTGGTTTGGCCTAGACTATAACCTAAGATCCGTCGTCTAGTTGCGTATAGGATCTATGTGCGCGGTGTTCCGCTTCTGTGTGCCTTTGTGTGTTCGCGGTTTGGTGCCTTAGTTATGTCAGTCATTGAAATGGGTGGGCTCAATATTGAATATGAATGGGAAAGGATGCGAATATAAGTACGGTGGCCAACGTAGTTATAAGCGTATCACAACTCACTCATACTTGATAATGTTGTTCACACAAATCGATGTTGACACCGTAGGGTGGAGTTACGTGTATATCTGGTTATATATAGTAAGATATTCTATATATATGTGCGAGTCTTCCCACTTACCTAACGTTGCCCATGTTCTCCCTCGTATAGATAATGCCGCCAAGGATGAGGACCCGAAGTGCTGGCCGGCCTGCTGCCGAATCACTAGGAGGGGGAACGGGTGAACGGGTTGGTAGAGGTGGAAGGGGTAGAAGACCTAGGGAAGGTAATGATGAGCGTGTTGATGAATTGAATGGTCAAGGAAATGACCAGGGTTTGGGAGCTAATGGGGGTGTAGAGGGAGTCAATGGGAATGTAGAGGGAGCCAATGGGGGTGCACCCGACTTCTCATGACATATGCCTCACAATTGCAGAACTCTTTTTAAAAAAACCCCGCCAGTTGGCTCAGGTTAGTAACCGAGGAAATGTTGGAAATCAGAATGGTAATGTGGTTAATGAGAACGTTTAGGAGAACGTGGGGAATGTGTTAGTAAATGGCAACCGGGTAGGTTGTTCATATAAGGAGTTCTTAGCTTGTAACCCTAAGGAATATGATGGTAAGGGAGGTGCTGTAGTTCTTACTCGTTGGATTAAGAAAATGGAATCTGGGCATGATATGAGTGGTTGTAGTATTGACCAAAAGGTGAAATACACTACTGGTTCATTTGTAGGTAAGGCTTTAACGTGGTGGAACTCTCAGATCCGAACGCTAAGCCGGGAAGTTGATGTTAGTATGTCATGGAATGACTTTAAGTTTATGATGATACAAGAGTTTTGTCCTAATCATGAGATGCAAAAGTTAGAATCTAAGTTCTGGAATCACGCCATGGTCGGGGCTGGCCATGCTGCGTATACTGATAGGTTTCATGAGTTGGCTAGGTTAATTCCACATTTGGTAACTCCTGAGAGTAGGATTATTGAGAGTTATATGTATGGCCTTGCTCCACAAATCCGCGGGATGGTGGCAGCAACATAGCAAAAGTCTATGCAGAAGACAGTGCCGATTTCTGGTGCACTGACTGATGAGGCTATGAGAAATGGACCAATTAAGAAGGTTGAGAAAAGAGGAAATGTGGGGGAACCTAGCAAGGATATGAGTGGAAGGGATGATAATAAGAGGACTAGGACTGGTAATGTTTTTGCTACCACTGTAAACCATGTAGGAAGAGAGAATACGGGTACTTAGCCCAAGTGTACCACCTGCAACTCCTACCATGTACCCGGTGGACCTTGTCGCACATGCTTCAACTGTAACCGCCCAAGACATTTGGCAAGGGATTGTAGAGGTGTGCCGATGAATGTGAATCCTGTCAATGCTAGAAACCTAACTGTTAGGGCATGTTATGAGTGTGGGATTACCGACCATGTCAGGTCAGCTTGTCCTAGATTAAATAGGGCACGAGGCCCAGAAAAAAATCGTCCAAATAAAGTTTCTACTAATAACGGGGGTCAGGGTCGTGGAATCCAAGGGAACCAGGCTAGGGGTAGGGCATTCATGTTGGGAGCAGAGGAAGCTCGCCAGGTTCCAAACATTATGACGGGTACGTTTACTTTGAACAATCATTTTGCCACTACCTTATTTGACTCTAGTGCCGACTATAGTTTTGTTTCTACTACTTTTATACCTCTGTTAGGCTTAGAGCCCAGTGACTTAGGTTTTAGATATGAGATTGAGATAGCTAGCGGGCAGCTAGTAGAGATTGATAAAGTTATTAAGGGTTGCAAACTGGAAATCGAGGGTCATGTCTTTGACATCGATTTGATACCTTTTGGACATGGGAGTTTTAACGTGATTATAGGTATGGATTGGTTGTCTAACTATAAGGATGAAATAATTTGCCATGAGAAGGTAGTAAGGATACCACTACCAGATGGCAAGGTGCTTAGAGTAGTAGGAGAGAGACCGAAAGAGAAAGCGAGATTGTTGATGAGTGCTAAGGCTAGTGATAAGAAACAGGAAGAGATTGTTGTGGTAAGAGATTTTCCTGAGGTATTCCCGGATGGTCTATTTGGATTACCGCCTATTCGGGAAATTGAGTTTCAGATTGAGTTAATCCACAGAGCAACGCCGGTAGCAAAGTCTCCTTATCGTTTGGCACCTTCTGAAGTCGAGGAGTTGTCGGGGCCACTTAAGGAACTCCAAGACAAGGGTTTTATTTGACCAAGCTCATCGCCTTGGGGAGCGCCGGTATTGTTCGTTAAGAAAAAGGATGGTTCTTTTAGGATGTGCATTGATTAAAAAGAATTGAACAGGTTGACTATTAAGAGTCGTTATCCGCTTCCTAGAATTGATGATCCATTAGATCAACTACAAGGGTCGTAGTTTTTCTCGAAGATAGATCTTAGGTCTGAATACCATCAGCTGAGAGTGCACGAGGATGACATACCAAAGACTGCGTTTAGGACTCGTTATAGACATTTCGAGTTCACTGTAATGCCCTTTGGTCTGACTAATGAACCATCAATATTTATGGATTTGATGAATATAGTTTGTAGGCCATATCTTGATAAGTTTGTGATAGTGTTTATAGACGATATCTTAATCTACTCTAAGACTGAAGAGGAGAATGTAGAACATTTAAGGTTAGTCTTGGAACTGATCAAAAAGGAGAAACTGTATGCTAAGTTTTTATTGTGAATTGTTTGCTAAGAGAAGTGCATTTCCTTGGCATGTGAATAAATGGAAATGGAATTACAATTTGACCCCTATAAAGAATTAAGCTGTTAAGAATTGGAAAGCCCCTAGAACTCCGACTGAGGTTCGTTCGTTCTTAGGATTGGCTGGGTATTACCGTAGGTTCATTGAGAACTTTTCTAAGATAGCTAAATCTCTTACTATCTTGACTCAGAAAAGTAATACTTTTGATTGGGGTGAGGAACTAGAATTGGCATTTCAGACCTTGAAGGATAAGTTGTGTAATGCGCCTGTTCTAGCTCTCCCCGATGGACCAGAAGATTTTGTGGTATATTGTGATGCGTCCGGGATAGGACTAGGCTGTGTGTTAATGCAAAGAGGTAAGGTGATAGCCTATGCATCTAGGCAGTTGAAAATTCATAAGGAGAATTATACTACCCACGATTTAGAGTTGGGTGCGGTCGTGTTTGCACTTAAGATCTGGAGACATTATCTGTATGGGACAAAGAGTGTCATCTATACGGATCATAAGAGTCTTCAGCATATCTTTAGTCAGAAAGAGTTGAATATGCGACAGCGTCGCTGGATAGAGTTGTTTAGTGATTATGACTATGAAATTCGCTACCATCCTGGTAAGGCGAATGTGGTGGCTGATGCCCTAAGTAGGAAGGAAAGAGTAAAGCCTAAGAGAGTTAGAGCTATGAATATGATCCTTCAGTCGAGTATCAAGGATAGGATACTGGCAGCTCAGAAGGAGGCTGTAGATGAATTTGCAGTATTACAGAAAGGTTTAGATGAGATGATAGAACAGAGAAGTGATGGAACTTTGTACTACCTGGATCGAATATGGGTACCTTTAAAGGGTGAGGTGAGAACCCTGATAATGGATGAAGCCTATAAGTCAAAGTACTCTGTACACCCAGGAGCTGATAAGATGTATTATGATTTGAGAGATAGGTATTGGTGGCCTGGAATGAAAAAGGATATAGCTGAGTATGTTAGTAAGTGTTTGACTTGTTTGAAGGTTAAGGCTGAGCATCAAAGGCCATCTGGCTTGCTTCAGCAACCTGAGATTCCCGTATAGAAATAGGAAGGGATAGCTATAGATTTTGTGACTAAGTTGCCTAGGACTAGTAGTGGGCATGACACAATCTGGGTCATTGTGGACCGATTGACTAAGTCTGCTTTATTTTCTACCTAGGCTTGAGATTATAAGATGGAAAGATTTTGGCAAGATTGTTATTTGAATGAGATAGTTGCTAACATGGTGTGCCAATCTCAATTATATTAGATCGTGATAGTCGTTTCACATCAAGGTTTTGGCAGTCAATGCAAGAGGCATTAGGAACTCGTTTAGACATGAGTACGGCTTACCACCCTCAAACCGATGGTCAAAGTGAGCGTACTATTCAGACTTTGGAAGACATGCTTTAGAAGCAACCGTCCAAGACTTCAGAGGGATTGGGATTCATCCTTCCGTTGGTTGAGTTTTCGTATAATAATAGTTATCATTCTAGTGTGAGATGTGCTCCGTTTGAGGCATTGTATGGTAGAAAGTGTTGTTCGCCAATTATGTGGGCTGAGGTTAAAGAAGGTCAGTTGATAGGACCTGAGTTAGTGTAAGAGACTACTGAGAAGATCTCGCAGATTAAGGATAGACTATAAGGGCGCGAGCTTGATCAACAAGAAAAGTTATGCTGATAAGAGGAGGAAGCCTCTAGAGTTAATTGTAGGTGACTATGTCTTGCTCAAAATTCGCCTTGGAAAGATGTGGTACGCTTTGGGAAGTAAATGAAGTAAGCACCGAGATTGTAAGACCGTTTAATGCATTATTTAGAAAAGTGAAGGGCCTAGGCCCTGTGGCCTATCGGTTATATTTGCCTGAGGAATTGAATGGTGTTCATGACACGTTCTACGTGTCCGAACTTAAGATTGTATGGCTGAATCAACATTAAAAAGTACCTTTGGATGAGGATTTCGAGCTGATGCTAGAAAATTTTAATTTTGTGGAAGAACCTATGGAAATTTTGGAAAGAGAGTTTAAGAAGTTGAAGCTTAGTAGGATTGTCATCGTCAATGTTCGGTGGAATTTAAAACGTGGTCCTGAACTCACGTGGGAACGTGAAGATCAGATGAAATTGAAGTACTCACATTTATTTAGTGATGTTAGTAGTTAAATTTCAGGGATGGAATTCTTTTAAGGGGGGGGGGGTAGAATGTAACCTTTGCCCTTTTGTCTTTTGAATATTTCATTTATAGTCCTTTGACTATTTAACTTTTGTCAGAGTATTCAGATTTTATACCGTGTTGACGGTGGTATTTTTATGAGATATGTGATGATTTGAGGTTTATTGTGATTAATAATCCCTTTTGGAAGGTATTATTATGTTATGTGTATTCCGGGTGGTTTGACTCGTGAATTTTGAGAAATGCCGAAAAGCGAGTCCGACACGTCCATTAATATCCAAATTGAGTTATAAAGGGTGTAAAGTGAAAATATGTCATGTGACAACTCTAGGTTAATGGAAAAGTATTTTTTAAGTGAATAAAAACGCTATTTAACTTTGGGGTAAATTTTACGGTTGAGTTTTACGAGCATTTAAGTGATCTCGATACGAAAAGAATGGCCTAGGACTCCCTAGGATCCCTTAATCGGTCATAGCAAGAGAAGGGAACAACATGGCTTTTTTTAGCAAGCTTGTCCCATTTGTACACAAATATGCTTCCACTAAGATCATTTCCTCATCATTTTTCATTTCAAAAAAAACATACACTTGTGTGTGTGTGTATATCCGGCCGAACACAAAACAAACAAGAAACACATAAATTTTTGAAGATTGATCAAGAAAACATGAAGACATAAATATTTGGGGTTGATTCTAGTATTTGGTTATTCATTTAAACAACGTTTGGGTTGTCCGGTTCGTGTCGAAATCTACAAATTTGAATATTTTCTTGTAAGTTTTTAAATTTAAAATTTGTTTGTCCTTTTGGTTTTATTTTGATGCATAGATGTTAGTTATACAAGTTTGTGGAAACTAGAAGGGGGGGGGGGGGTTGAATAGTTTACACGTTTGTTTTACGTTTTAAAAGTTTACTTTCAAAAAGGTATAGATCCGAGTTATATGTTTAATCAAATCACAATATGAACAAGCAATAACTATTTAAACTAAAGCACGATAACAACAATAATAATGTAAAGAGATAAGGAAAGAAACAACCAAACCAAGACACCAAGATTTTATAGTGGTTCGGCTACGAAGCACCTCTTCGCCCTACTCCACTCCCCGAGTATCCGACTCGAGATTTCACTATGTCAACAAGCTCCCTTTAGGCAGAGAAAACCGTTTACACGTCGCTTACGTTATTTTCTGACACTAAGCTAAATGTCGAGTCCTAATCTTAGCTAGAACCAATCTACCACTTCACAAGATACACCCACTCACAAGATCTACACTATCGGATTTACACAATATCCGAATCACACAACTACACAAGATAAATACAATAGAGGTTTGGTACTTAGAAGAAAAGAGGAGAGATCACTAATTAACACTTCGCTTCTTGACGAATACGAGTGTTCTTCTCTTGCACTTGAATGAGAGGGAAGAGATGAGAAGAAGAGATTAGATCACTTGAAACAAGATCTAAGTATGTTAGTGATCAAGAGTTTTAGTGAGAAAGAAGGTTTAGAGAGAGAAAGAAAAGACTAAAAAATTTCGTGCAAAGAGGAATGTTTTTCTGCTGGGAATGGGCCAGTATTTATAGGCAGGGAATCCCAACGGCTATCTGGGGGCGGTCCCTTATATATAAGGGGGCCGCCAGGCCTATAAGGGGGCCGCCGCCTAGACTCCGCTCCCTTTTTTGTCTTTTTGTGGGGAAGGTTGTATCTGGTGTAGAAGCTTCCGTTTTGGGGGGAAAATTTGACTTTCAAATTTTAAGTTTTTAATAAAACTTTTTATTTTAATTAGAAAATATTTTGTAAATGTATTTTTGAGAAAATACTTTTGTAGAATTAAAAGTGAGGATTAAGAGAAAAATATTTTCTTGATCACTAATCATGCTTAATTATTTTGTTTGTCCATACCTTAAGTGATCACTAATCTTAGAAATAAAATTTTACATTTAATAATTTGTAAATGTTTATTTTTATTGTAAACGTTTTTACATTTTGTTATTATCAAAACGTTGAGAGGTCGAAAAATATAAATAACGTTTTTGAGCATTATTTGTATTAACAATCTCCCCCTTTTTGATGATGACAAAATATAAACTCATTTTAAATAAAATTAAAGATGTCAAATTATTAAATGAGTTATGTTCCATTTCTCTCTCTTTTTGTCGAATTCAAAAAGAATGATCGTCGAGTTTGTTGAAGGAAGAAAGAGATCGACGATATCAAGACTCCCCCTTGATGTATGCCCCCCCTCGTTCAGGGCACCAAGGGATCGATCTTACGATAATTATTTGCTACAAAACAAAGTTAGAAATACAAATGCAAGACACATATCTTTCAAGTTAACATATTGCATTTAAAGAGTAAATTACACCGTTCGTCCCTGTGGTTTGGACCAAATCCCTGATTGAGTCCCTATCTTTTTTTTGCTTGATTGATCCTTATCTTGAAACCTTTGCACATCGTTTACCCCTATCTTCAAATTGGGTTAAGTGCCTCCGTTAACTGTCCTATCCCCAAGGGTATATTTGTCCTTCCAAGTCTAACTTTTATTTTAATAACAAAATTTATTTTTTATTTTTTTCCTTATGTATAAAGTAGTCCACGTGTTCTAATGTTTTTTAGTCATAGTTTTTTATAAACCCAAAAAACACACTTAAAAACACACAGTTATCATACTCTCTAATCCACCCCAGTTTGAATCAATCATGGTTTTCTGCCATTGTACCAAACTTGCTGTCATTCGTACATCATGGACGCCAAGAA
Organism: Tanacetum coccineum; assembly: GCA_026074375.1. NCBI lineage: Eukaryota > Viridiplantae > Streptophyta > Magnoliopsida > Asterales > Asteraceae > Tanacetum > Tanacetum coccineum. The sequence continues at coordinate 13,096 of BQNB010029505.1, read as the reverse complement.
ATCCAGGACGTCGCTTTTATGCTTGTCCTGATTTGGTATTTAATTTTTGAAACCCTAAATTTTTAGATTAGGGTTTAATGATTATCAATTAATCAGGGTTAACTATTTGATTGTTTTGTTTTATAGGGCTCAGAGTGCAGGTTTATTAATTGGGTGGATCCCCCAATGTGCCAGCGTTCAACTATGATCATACCTGGTCTTTTAAGGAACATCAACAACCTTCAAGCAAATTTGAGTCAAGTTCAAAATGATCGTGATAGGTTCAAGAAGTATCTGGTGATGACTTGGATTGTTATTTTGTTGTATGCCTTGTTGAAGATTGTCTTCTAGAATTGGCTAAGTATTTAGGTGTTTGGCTGTAGTTGTTTTATGTATGGTTATGTAATAGCAACCAATGTTTTGTGTTTTTGGAAGTTGTAAAATTCTAACGAATGAATGAATGAATTGGTTGTCTTATGAATTTAATTGATCGTCTTTTTGTTTTCTTTACTGGTTCAAAGTATTGGTGGAATGGTTAGAAGTCAGTAGTCATACCAAAATGGGTTGTTTTTGTTAAAAATGGGTTGTTTTTGTAAGTTGACTATTTTTTCAACTGTCTACTTTTACTAAAAATGTGTAACTGGTATGTGCAACTGAATACTCATTCCACATGGATTTCTAAACAAAAATAGGTGCATACTAATAACAGAGATACTAATAGTAAGTCAACTGAAAATTTCACCGGTTCACAAATTCTAAGAATATCATTAAAAGATACGATAACTTGTCAGGTTGACAAATCCAAAACAATAGACAACAAGTTTTAAAACCCTTAACAAGACAAATTGAAGACAATAGTTTTTTGTTGCAACTGCAACACTTAACAGACACAAACAACAAGATGATATTGGAAACTGAAAAGACAATAATCTGAAATGACAAACAAACAATAGCAAACTAAGCTTTCTTTTTTTCCCCTTGGTCACAGACTTCTTTCTTCCAGATTTTGTTAGTTTGACTTCCTTGAGTAACAAGCCTTAGATCTTTTGCACACCAACTGTAACATTTGTGTTGCCCTTCTTAGCTGGCTGGGCATTTCCATTACTTGTCTCAGACCTTGGCCTCTTATTCCCTGTAGTTGATTATCCACTTTTGTTTCCAGCATTAGAGCTAACACCTTTGCAGCTTCTCTTATTGTGTCCCTTTGATTTACACAAAAAACAAGTGACAGTCTTGGATTTCCTAGAAAGCTTGCCATTGTTAACCATTTTGATATCCTCACCATCAGACTTCTTTCTTGCCTTATTTGGCCTACCAACCTGTGGATGTTGATTTGGTGGAAGGATAGTAGTTGGAATGGGACATTTTGGCCACATTATCTTGCCTCTAATAGGATTGATGTGGTGACTGTATACTTGTATCCAGGTTTTAAGCCTATAACAAGGATGCACCCAGCTTTCTGGCAAGCCCACCTCCATCTTGTTGGCAGCCATATTCCAGTTACTTGCTACTGCATGCTTACATGGAAATCCTATGATTTCTCATTTTCTACAAGTACATGATCTGTTCTGGACATCAACCACACAAACCTCACCCCATGGTCCTGTTACCCCATACAAATGACCACCATTATACTCAGCCTTACACTCACTAGCTTGAGCCTTGAATCCACATCAAACAACCTATAGCAGTAAGGGGTCAGAAGTCCATCACTTCTTTCTAATCACCTGCTTAACAGTCACTAAACCGTTTTCATCAAAAACTCTCTAGCATAATCAAGGGTGCTAATTATCAGGCCATCATTAACCATCTACCAACGTTCCATTGAACACTCACAGATATAGGTTAATAACAAATCAGTTTTATAAGCCCATCATGTTAAACATATCTAATTAGCAAACATATGTAAATCATAACAATCCTAATTAGCAAACAAATGTAAATCATAAAGTGATATGCTTTACCTGAGAAGTGTGACCTAGCCCAATGAATTGGTGGTATCTTTGCTAGCCAATCATAGCAATCCTTGTTGAAAGCCTTCAATTTCTCCATGTTATATTCAAAATGTGGTACTGTGAGAGCAGAAGCAGCCTTCCATAGTAACTCTTTATATGTTGTTCCTCTCCACCTGAGCTTCATGTTTTCATGAATATGCCTAAGGCAATATCTATGTTCTGCTGCTGGAAAGAGATCACCAATAGCTGGTATGATACCCTGTTTAAAAACAATAAATTAAAAGTTGTATTGTGTTTGATAATTACAAGGATAAAAGCAAATAAGTAAGAAAACTTGCTTTCTGTCTGTCACTAATAAAGGTGAAATTGGAGTTATCTTGGAGGTCCAAATCTTCTTTCAAATGTGACAAAAACCAAGTCCAAGACTCCCTTGATTCTGTTTCCACAACACCATAAGCTAGGGGGTAAATGCCATTGTTAGGGTCCACTCCAACTGCTTCAAAGTTGGTCCCCAGAAATGGACCCCTCATGAATGATACCATTAAAGCCCCAAAAATTTCTCATACAAGCTTGAACGCCTTCTTTAGATGCTCCCAAACACACATAGATCCTCTTAAAGACTCTTGTTGGCTTAGTATGATCAGCTTCACTTTCCACCTCAATTCTAACAGTTGTGTTTGGATTGCTTTGTTGTAACTCCATAACATAATCCCCCGGCTGCTTATATTGAAGTGTGAAATCTCCTCTTACATGTTCCACGGCTTTGGCTTTTGCCCTAAAGGCCTTCATTCTAGACACCTCTAACTGAAACTTTTTTTGTAACTGATCTTGGATTGCTTTGATGGGTATTTTTGGGTTTGTTTCAATTTGATCCATAATGTCTTGTGATAAAAATTCAGAAGTCAAATATTTAATCTTCCTAGACTGTAGATATTTATGAGTATCATCAAATGTCTTCACCTGCCAAGTCTCTGAATCTTGAAGTTTGGAAACATGTAGAACCCAAGGACATTGATTTTCTGCTACTTTTCTCAAGTTAGGTTTTCCACCTACCTTCTTTGACTTTGACTAACTTAATGGACTCTCTATCCCCTTACTAGTTGCAATTTTCCCCTTAGTCCATTTAGTCTGACTTCCTTGACTTGGCCCAACAGTTTGACTAGGCCCAACAACTTGACTTGACCCAACTTTAGAGTTTGCATGAAAAACAGGAATTGTTCCCCTACATTCAGCCCTAAGCCTGACTTTATCATTCTTCTTTAAAAACAGCTCTCTTCTAGTCTCAATAGAATGCTTGTGCACTAGTTCTTTAACCTCAGCAGAACTTGGAAATTCTTGCCCTACATAAAAATGAACCTTATGAAGACCACCTTCATTAATTTGGTTCTGTTTCATAAGCTGTTTGAGTTTCCTAGTCCTAATCTTGTCTATCCCTTCTTTATCAGAAGCACTTTCAAACTCATCATTGTCTACCACTTCAATCCCAATATCAAAGTCCTCATCTGCATTAAACTCAGTTGCACCCTCATTTCCCATTATATTATCATTGGCTCTGTCAAAACCATCCATGTCAACCTCTACATCAACCAATTCATTTTCCACATCCACTAGCCCATCACTTTCACTACTATAACCATCACTATCACTACTATCCCCATCCCTGTTTTCATCCTCTACTGCTTCATTCTAGTCAACATATTCTAAAACATCTAGTTGGCCATCATCCAAAGCTATCCCTTTGCCCTTACCCACACAATCAGCTTTGGTAGTTGGTATATTTATAGCATCTACAGGGGCACTGTCTAACCCAAAGAATGGATCAAAGTCTTGTCCCATTAAGGGATCACCAGTAGTGTAGAAGTTAGTTGCAAATTCCGTTTGTGTGGTATCAGTTGTAGTCTTAGGCTGACTACTCTTACCATCTTCATGCCTTGTACCACTTTCACAAATCTCATTTGCATCATTTTCTTTCCAGCCTAACAATAATTTCTTAGCACAATTACCTAAAACTGCTATTCTAGGTTTAAGCTTAGTTTGTGGTGGATTGTTACCTTCAGGATACTCTATGATCACACACTTTTTTGAGGGTGTGTTATAGGCATCCTCTATGTAAGTGAAAACAGTGGTCTTATCATGTTCTATGTATACCTCAATCATTTTATACCCAAGCCTAATGTACTCGATCATAATCCTACATCATCGACATACATAACTCATATAATCCAGAGACTTAAGTTCATATCAGGCTTAAGAAAACTATAGTAAATTATGTTTCTTCCACTAAAACCAATTTTCTTAACCATTTCATTAACCTTGTGTACAGAAAACTCATCAATATCAATGCAATCAAAAAAGCAAAGTCACCATTAACATACTTTCTAGCAGGTGATTCAGTGAAGCAACCAGCATAGTGAATCTTCAAAGAAAACAAAGCCTCTTGAGTAGCTGCAAAAACAACATCAAAAAAAAAAAAGGTTTTAATAAGATGATATAAATTAGGTGTTTGCTTCATAAACTGATTATTAACCTTCAATATATCAAAATACATTGATCAAAAGAGTTAATTATCATTTTACTCAACAAAAAAAATTCGTACCATATGCTTCATACACATCAATCTCTTCTTGACTAGAACACATAGACCACATTGAGATCAAAGCGACCATTGCATTTACTTGATCAGATTAGGGTTTATGATTACTAGGAAGATGAAAGGTTTAGGTACGGGGTAGTTGAGAGAACTTGGTGGAAACAAAAAACGTTAATAGGGATGTAATGTAAATAGACATGCACTGGTTGTGTTATTAAAATAAAAGTTAGACTTGGAAGGATGAATATACCCTTGGGGAGACAGTTAACGAAGGCACTTAACCTAATTTGAAGATAGGGGTGAACGATGTGCAAAGGTTTCAAGATAAGGATCAATCAAGCAAAAAAAAAAGATAGGGACTCAATCAGGGATTTGGTCCAAACCACAGAGACGAAGGTGTAATTTACTCGTATTTAAATTAACAAAAGAAGAGTTTCATTCCACCAACAAGAAACTCATACATTAGCACAACCAACTAATACATTGATGCAAAGTAAAACTAGAGCTACTACAAGATAAAGAGACATAATACTACATAAGTTTTAAATGATTCATGATTCATAGAGAATGACTTTTTAAACAAAATGTCTTTGGATTTTCCATTATTAAGCCATTTGAAAAGGGTCTATGGTGGAGGTGGAAAATGGTTTGTTAATGCGGTGGTTAGAAGATACTCGAGATGAGCAAACATAATGTTCATTTTATCTCAAAGGTTCAAATGGAGGTTATGATTGTGGAAGCAACAAATACAAGTTGATCCATGATAGTCATGATATTTGTAGAAAAGAGGATAACCCATGATAGGTGGTTGAGGTTGTGGTGAAGATGGTGGTGATGGAGTGTCATGAATGTGATCAAGAGGAGTAATTGGAGAGGTTTTAAGGTCTAGGAGGGACATCCAAGATGTTTTCAAGCAAAGGGTTCAAAAGTTGAGGAGAGGTTGGTTCATTTGAGGATGGAGGTGAAATTTGAAGTTTTGATTGAAAGGAAGAAGATGTATTATCTTGGCTTGAGGAGGTTTGATTTATGGATAGAGTTTTTGATGGTGCATTTAGAGGAGTTGGAGATGAGGAAGTGGTGGTATGAGAAGGTGTAGTGGTGACTTCTTCATCACTAAAGATGTTGACAAATAGTTGTCTAGGAGGTATTATGGTTAATTTGATTTTCTTGGAAGGGTTTGAAGAAGAAGAATTAGTGGAATTCATGGTAGAGTTTGGTTGAGGAAGAGGGGGGGGGGGGGGGGGGGGGGGGGGGGGTGGGGGGGGGGGGGTTGATTGGTAGAGGAGAGTTCATGATTTAAGGTGGAAGAGATGGATTGAAGAAGTAAGGCATGGGGTTTGAGGTTTGAGATTCCAAAAAGGTGTTTGTCAAAATGCAAAAATTATAGCTGTGCCTAGATGAGATAGTGGTTAACTGCACAGAAATTCAGAAGGTCACAGTAGAAGAATCCGTGACCTCTGATGGCGGTCCCTTAATTACCTGGCGGTCCTATATATATTAGGGGGCGCCTAGTATTTAAGGGGGCCATTTTCTAGAGACAAAAAAATCCTAGAATTTCCTGAAATGCTGTATTTAAAGAATTTCTAAATTCCCCTTTTTTTAGTTAATTCTATTTCATTTGAATATATAATATCATCATCAAATTTCATATATCTACTATTCATGAGTTATATGGGGTTAAGCATTTCAAGCAACATTTATCAAAGGATAAGCATGCATAATATCATACATATAGCAAATAGTCTATCAAGGTGCATGCAAGCATTGGTTTGGGATGATAAAATTGAAAGATCATCCATGGCAATCTAAGTTGCCCATACTAAATACTAAGTTACTAATAAGTAGCATAAGATTAAACACCTAATCATAATGGATTAGTAAATAATATAGATAATAATGTCATAAAGCAATTTCACTCATTGCTCACTTCCTTATGTTTCTCCACAACCTTCTAAGGCTTTTTCTAATTGACCTTACTCCACCACGTTACTCATCTCTTAATTGCACTTGACTAATTGTACTTGACGGTTGATGATTTTGGTTTGGTGGGTGTAAAATGGTTTAAGGTGAGGTTCAATGTTAGGTAGGTTTTGAAAAACTTGAGGAACTTGATTGGTTAAAGAATTGACATAACGAATGGGGGAAGGAGTGCTTGCATGCGAGGTCCCCTCGTCATTTCCATCATCGTCATCATCATTGAGATGAGATGAGGATGGTTGATCGAAGGCAGAAGACGAAGAAGTAGAATGACGACCTCTTCTCGTGCCACGATCCCTTCTTGGTTTTCGCTCTAGTTGAGCGGCAAGAGGATTCATGACACGATCGTACAAGACATAAGACTCGTTCTTCAACTTCGGGATTTCACCAATGATGAAATCAAGCAAGCGGGTTAATAGCATACCATACGGTAGAATCAACCTAGCTTGCTTAGTAACCCACTCTATTCGTTTTGCCATGAAATAGGCAAGATTGAATCTTTCGGAGTTTGCAACGTAATAAAGCATGTAACAAAGACATGCGGGAACGTGGTCCCGATTACCCCCCAAACAGAAAACATTTTCCTGAATTATTTTTTCCAAATGTTTCAAAGTTGACACGATTTCACGAGTGAGAATTTAATAATCTTGAACCTCAATTTCTTCTTGATGATGAATGCGAGTGACTTGACCTTCTCTATCTTCTCGAACATACGAGATGATATCATCAGGAGAAGGAAGGTTGGTTTGATATGGGCCTTCCGAAGGGGCACCATATACCAACTCATCAAGTGACCATCGGTCACTAAATACATACGCACCCTCACAAGGTATTCTGAGGATTTGAGCAAAGTCTTCAAGACTAAGAGAGAAGTATTGGTTTTAAAAGACAAATTCAAAAAACATTTGACCTTCGTCAGAATAACTCAAATGATACTGACTGTAAAACTCAATGTAGTATATTAGATATCACAATACAAGCTTAGGAATGATGGGTTGGCCAAATTTGTAGAGTGAGAAAATGACTAGTTCTAGTGAGAGAAACACCTTTTAGTATGTGTATGATAAATTGAACAACCAACCCCTTCCCATGGCTGGAAAGGGGTATTTATACAAGAGTTTAGATGCCCCAAAGGGATATGGTATGGGCTTACAAGTGGGTAAAAGACCTAGCCCAGTACCATGAGTCATACGCTTACAATTAAACTACGAGCTATGCTATTCTAGACAATACACGGGGTGACTGAGTCTTTTTCTTAAACCTAACAATCTCCCCCTAAGGGAGGTCACCCCTGAAAATACAATTTGAATTCTAGCATTCTAAGTCTTGATCTTCTGACTTTAGCTCGTAGACTTTGATTCTTCATTCTTTGCCTTTATTGTACATTATGTAGTGGTTCTTGAGCTTTGTTCCTTAGACTTGTGTGATCTTTGAGCTTTCTTTGAGATCATCATCCACAATAAATCTCTTAATCATCCTTGTTGCGGAATATTGCCTTCATGTGATGTGGTGACCTTCGGACCCGCATGCT
>BQNB010029504.1:14466-55681 GCA_026074375.1 Tanacetum coccineum | reverse complement strand
AATAAAATGTATTTTTGGTATGTTTTTGGTCATTTAAGTCTGATTTTAATGGTGAAAGGTATGTGTAATTAAACGCATACCATCATACAAAAAGAAAATGGTCCTGTAAGTGTCTCAACAGATACAAATGGAGTAATAAAGGTTCTGCCTTCTAAAACTGCTAAAGAAATTTTAGCCAGAGAAAAAGAAAGAAGCAAGGACCACCTTGCTTATAGCTTTACCAGAAGACCATTTAGAAAATTTTCACAAGATGACTGATGCTAAAGAGATGTGGGATGCTATCAAATCCAGATTTGGTGGCAATGATGAATCAAAGAAGACGTAGAAATACATTTTAAAGCAACAGTTTAAAGGCTTTTCTGTATCCAACTCAGAAGGACAACACAAAGGTTATGATAGGTTTCAGAGTCTTCTGAGTCAACTTGAGATTCATGGTGCAGGTGTCTCCACTAAAGATGTCAATCAGAAGTTCCTTAGGTCTTTACCTTCTTCCTGGTCTCAAGTATCCTTAGTCATGAGGACCAAACCAGGAGTGGACAGTCTTAGTTTTGATGATCTCTATAACAATCTTAGAGTCTTTGAGTCTGATGTTAAAGTCTTTACTGGATCATCTTCTAGTGCACAAAATGTCGCCTTTGTTTCTTCTGAAAGCACTAGCACTACTAATTATGTTAGTACTGCTTATGGTGTTTCTACTTCTTCTGGCTACAACTCACAAAGGGAAAACTCTTCATCATATACTGATGAACTCATGTACTCATTCTTTGCTAATCAATCCAATGGTTCACATTTGGATCATGAGGATCTGGATCAGCTTGATAAGTTTGATTTAGAAGAGATAGACTTAAAATGGCAAGTAGCCATGATTTTAATGAGATTGAAAAAGTTTTACAAGAAGATGGGTAGAAGGCTGCAGTTTGATGCCAAGGAACCAGTTGGCTTTGACAAGACCAAGGTTGAGTGCTACAATTGCCATAACACAGGGCACTTTGCTAGAGAGTGCAGATCAAAAAGAAATTTAGACAGCAGAAGAAGATATGCAGGGAACACTAGATATAGAGCAAAAGATAACGGGAGGAGACTTGGAAAATAAGAGGAACCTAAAGCTTTGGTAACTCTTGATGGAGAAGGTGTTGATTGGATTGGTCATGCAGAGGATGAACAAGATAACTTTGCTTTGATGGCTTACAGCAATCCAGGCTCAGACACTGAGGTAAAATCTTGTTTAAAAGAATGTGTGGAATCATAGGCTAAACTTAAAAATTTATATGATGAACAAAGAGAACAACTTGGTGATGTTAGTATAGAAATTCAAGCCTATACTCAAGCTTTAAAAAAGGTAGAAGTGTAACAACCATGACTTGAGCAGGTTGGTCAAACCCTTAGTGTTAACTTATGTGTCTGTTGCAAAGTATGGTTTATGTGATTCTATGTGTTTATAGGTGTTTTTATGTGTATAGGAGGTATTGGTAATCAATCTATTGAGTGTGATCATCTCAATGAGATTAGAATGAAGGGAAAATTTGTTGAGTTCATTTCGTTTATTTTTTATGACAAAGAAATGATTGTTGATAATTGAGCGTTTGCAAGTTAATTGTGTAAGTAAATAAATACGTATACGTATTTTGTGTTAGTTATCTAAGATAGGTTTAGCGTTTAAGTGTTAGATTAAAAAAAATGTAAAATTTCTATTTTTAGAAAGTTAGGTTGGAAATGAATAGTTATTTTTAGAAAGGTAGTAAACTGCGTTTATGCAAAAAGGTATAGTCAAATTAATTAAGGTTTTTATAAAAACTTAAGGTTTTAATTGTAAATATAAAATAAAATAAAAAAATAAAAAATATATATATAAATATGTATTTTCGGCCGAGTAGGGTAAAAAGAAAAAGGAAAAAGAAAAGAAAAAGAAATAAAGTCCTAATCCTAATCTAAAACTAATTAGACTCAAACTAAAACTCTACTAGGAGGCCTATATATATAATTCATGAATCCCTTCCCTCCCCACACCCTAGTTCGACCGGCCATAAGGAGAAGGAGAAGAGAAGACGAAATTTTTTTAGGGTTTCACTTTAAGGTACGATCCGATCTTTTAATTATAGTTTGTTTTTAATTCTAGTAACTTAGTTATGATGGATTAGGGTTTAAATTAAGTTTTATAAATTAGGGTTTGTAATATCCAGAAAGTTTATGATATAATAATGTTAGTTTAATCATTAGATTAATTAAATTAGCGATATGATCATGCGTTAGGGCTTAGATCACTCGAATTAGATGTTTAATTCACTGCAGAAAGTTAGGCAGTTTTGTAACGAGCATAACTCGGTCATAAAAGATCAAATAAATAATTTACAACATACTGGAGATAACCTCAGAGAGTCTACTTTCTAGAAAAGTCATCCTCATAAGTTTTTATGGTCGGGAAGTGGGTCAAATGGTCATTACAAAATCAGTGTGTAAAACAGTGACGAATTTCAGTTTTGGTTTTGATTTTTCTAAAAATACTTAGACACTGAGTTAGAGGCTCTAAGTCACGTGGAAGTTAGTTCATATATTGTGTGTGACCTCTGAATTTTGTCTAAGGTCATAGTGGGGTCTAAGTTGGGTAATTAATGCCATACTTTTAGAAGGTCAGATTCTGGACGAATTTTAAACACTTTGGATTAATGAATTTCTAAGGGGTATTTATAAAAGGGTAGTGACTTTGGGAGAGCTATGAGAGGTTCATAGGACATATATGTAGCATGATGAATTTTGGTTTGAATTATGGGAGTGTTTAAGTAGTGCGTTTAGGGCGCGCAAGTAAGAGTAAAATTCTGCTTAAAACCAGAAAGTTAAGGAATAGCATTTAAGTATAAATGAAATATGTAAGAATGGGTAAAGGTCTTAAATGATGATAGGACTGTGATAGATAGCCTAGGTATCCATCATAGTTGAGGTTACATCATATTGGGTTGAATGCCTAATTGATGGTAGCTAATAATGTGTTTAATTGTTTAGATTGTTCGTGATATTTTGTGAAGTTTGGTTGGATCTTTTTGGAAGCTAAGCATCAGGTGAGTTTCATAGCCCCTTTTCTTATGTTTTCTTGGGGTGAAAATGATGCTATGAGTTTAAATGTTTTTAGTTGCTGTGATTATGTGTTATGTGGTTATTGGTTGTGATGTGATACGCTCCATGGCTTTGTGATCAATTGGAGTTGTTTTGAGGTATGTGAGTTCGGTTGGAGAGTGGTGTTTACTACTCAATCAAATCCAACTGAAGGGTTGAAATAATACTCAATGATGTGTTGGTCCAGGCCTAAGTATAAGTTCCAGCTGGTAGACTTTTAGGTGCGTAAGTGACATATGGATCGGGGGTAACGTTCCTACCTAGTTGTTGAAATGGATCGGGGGTAACGTTCCTACCCAGTTGTTGAAATGGATCGGGGGTAACGTTCCTACCTAGTATGTGGATTGCATGTTAGCATAAGTTCATAATTTGCATAATTGTCCTATATTGTTTTGATAATCGCAGTAATTGGTTTTGAAAAAGTTATAATGTGAGTCTTAAACCTATGACTCTCACCAACCTTTGTGTTGACGTTTTAAGCATCATTTTCAGGTGAGCATGATGGAAATAAGATTGAAAGAAGTGGCTAGTAAGAGACCATAGGATGTCATGAAGATTTCTATTTCTTGTCTTGAATTTTTGCATTAATTGAAATTGAATAATTGTTGCATGTCTTTCTATTGGCGAGAACTTTCGTTTCATCAATAAAGACGCCTTTTGGATTTTTGGTTAGGTTTTGGGTATTGTTATGACACTTTGTGTCTTTGCTTTACTTTAGCTTTCATTTTAGTATTCTCTATAGAGACACCGTGTGTTGTGATGATATCCATTCTTGTTTACGCCTCGCGTTTCCGCCTTGGCGGGGTGTGACAGATTGGTATCAGAGCCTATGGTTATAGAGAACTAGGTGGTTGAGCCTAGACTATAGCTTAAGGGTCCCTCATATAGATGCATTTAGGGCTTATGTGTAAGTATATACTAATTATGCTTATTTTCCCAAAGTTTCATAAAGTATATTATACTATATACTATATATATAAGTTGAAGTTTTTCTTTGATATTTTGAGATCTGTGTCCTGATATAGTCTATGTTTTGTGATCTATTATAGTATGTCTCCTCCTATTCGTAGAAAGTATCATGATTCAGTTGCTTTCGCAACTGGGTGTAAGAAGATTAAGAAATGCAGGCGGGGTAACCGCAAGATCCGAATTCCTATTGCTATGTGGCCGTGTAGAGTCGAAGAGAAGATGACCCTGAAGGAAGTTGATGGACAAGCGGTTGAGGAAATTGAAACAAAGATAATTGCCAAGGATGGCACTATCACCAGAGTTCCTGGAAAATTTCAAGGTTACGAAACGTCTGAAGAAGAGCCGTTGGAACAACCTAGAAGACATGACCTGTATGGATTTGTAGATCACCCACAACTTCAACAAGGAAATTTGATGAATGAGTTTGCACCACATTGGCTACCCCAGTCAAATGGTAACATGAATGGATGGTTATTAGAGGACGAGGATGAAGTTGAAAGGAATGAAGTGGATTCAGACCTTGAGTCTACTGCAAGTAGCAAGCCTGTGTGGGAGAAGACCCTTTAAATGTTTTTAGTGCTAGCATACCTGCTCTAAACAACAATGACCAATATGATTCTCAAATACCTGCTCGTGAGGATATTTATGACAGTCCAAGTAATGGGATTTTTACCAATGCATCTTATGAGAGAGGTGCATGGCTGACTTCACTAAATTTAGAAACCACTGGAATGAAGTCACTATTCCCACTTCAAGGATACACTTTTTTCATCCTACAACTCAAATTCTTGGAGATCCAAAATCAGCAGTTCAAACAAGGAGCAAAGTGAACAAAAGTTTTGGAGCCCATGCATTTATAAGTTATATTCAAAAGTAGAGAAGAAATAATCACAAGGATTCTAGCATTGCTTGTTTGCTTGCTTCCTGTCTCAAATTGAATCCAAGAAGATATCTGAAGCCTTGAAGATGAAAGTTAGGTTGATGTTATGCAGGAAGAACTGTTGTAATTCAAGATTCAGAAGGTATGGATTCTTGTAGATTTGCCTTATGGGAAGAAGCAATTAGGACTAAATGGTTCTACAGGAATAAGAAGGATGAAAGAGGTGTTGTTGTTAAAAATAAGACAAGGTTGGTTACCTAGGGATATAAGCAAGAGGAAGGGATAGACTATGATGAGGTTTTTGCTCCTGTGGCTAAGATTGAAGCCATTAGGATCTTTTTGGCCTTTTCTTCTTATATGGGATTCATAGTTTATCAGATAGATGTGAAGAGTGCCTTCTTGTATGGCACAATTGATGAGGAGGTGTATGTGTCTCAACCTCTAGTTTTGTAGATCCTAAGTTCTCAACCTCTAGTTTTGTATGGTTTACACCAAGCTCCTAGAGCCTGGTATGCTACTTTATCTACTTTATTGTTGAAAAATAGATACAGAAGAGGAACCATTGACAAGACTCTTTTTATCAAGAAGGACAAGAATGATATCATGTTAGTGCATGTTGGTTTTTTTGTGGGGTTTTTATATGGAATGATATTAATTTTGTTCTACAAAGAGGTCTTGGTGTGATGATTTTGAGGCATTGATGAAGAGTAGGTTCCAAATGAGTTCTATGGGTGAACTCACCTTCTTTCTTGGATTACAGGTCAATCAGAAGAAGATGGAATTTTTATGAGTCAGGATAAATATGTTGCCGAGATCCTAAAGAAGTTTGATTTTATGAGTGTGAAGACTGCTTGTACTCCAATTGAGACTCATAAGCCACTTGATTAAGGAGAAGAAGCATGCAGATTGGAATACATCTTTATAGGTCCATGATAGGGTCTTTCATGTATCAAACAGCTTCTAGACTAGATGTTATGTTTTGCCTGTTATGTCTTTAGCAGGTTCCAATTTACTCCCAAAACTCACATCACATGCTGTGAAGAGGATCTTTTAGGTATCTTAAAGGCAAAACCCCTTTGGCAACCTAGAAAGTCATCTTTTGACATGGTAGCTTATTCAGATAGTGACTATGTGGTGCTAACCTTGACAGAAATCCACACCAAGAGGTTGTTTAATTTCTGGTCTTAGGTTTGATTTCTGTGGCAATGCCAAGAAGCAAACTATTGTAGCTACTTCTCTACAGAAAGTTGAATTGTTGCTACTGCATACTTCTGAGGACAAGTCTTGTAGATACAGAACCAGATGTTGACTATGGGTTACACTTTATGAACACAAGGAATATATTGACAATGAGAGACAAAATATGCATTGTAAAGAAATCTAGTATTTTCCTCCAAAACAAAGCTAGTGAGATTAGGCACCACATCATTAGGGATGCTTATGAGAAGAAGCTTATCAGGTGCTGAAGATTCATACTGATGACAATGTGGCTGATCTTTTAACTAAAGCTTTTGATAGCATGTTCAATTTCTTAATTGTTAACATTAGAATGATCAATCTATAGCTGCATTGGTTCAGGGGAGGCAAGATGGTATAGTTTGGAGTTGTACAGTTTATAGATGAATTTTTAGTTAGAAGATGGGTTGTGGATGACATGATGACTTTTGAGGTTCATATGTTGCATGATTAAAGAAGACAGAGTTACAACAGTAGGTATAATCGATTTGTACTGCTGAGCTTAGTTACTACTGCTGCAGGTAGTTGGTACTGCTGGTACAAAAGTTCATACTGCTAGGTTCAGTTAATACTGCTGAGTACATGTGGATTGGAATTGTCCCTAGATGCTAATTGAAAAAAGGAAATTACTGGAAGCATGGATGTTCTTTAGGTGTTGGTTATATAATCACCACACAACAAATGGTCATCAGTTCACCATGTCTAACAGACATCAAGAACTGGTAGTCCAGAGCAAACAACTTCTGGTAAAGACTTCTCAAATCCGTTGATAGTGATATTACTCAATACTTATTGAAATAAATGCACCATGTTATTGCATAAAGCATTGGCTATTCCAGGGCAAACGGCAACTGGTAAAGAATCATCAAATCCGTTGATGGCTGATAGTTTGCCAAAAACTATACAGTCCAATGATCCACCTCTCTCAAGAGGTTACACACTTGGAAGTGGGGAGGACAATTTGAAACTAATGGAATTGATGGCATATTGTATAAACTTGTGTGAATTTGTGAGTAAAAAGAATAAAGAGATTAAGTGAGTTAAAAACAGAAAGAGAGGATGTGAGAGTCAAGATTTGATGCTGGATATGCTTTTGGAACTACACAATAGCAGTACTGGTATCTAAGTTAAGTATCTTCAAGGCATTCCTTAGTACTGTTGAGCATTCCTTAGTACTGTTGAGCATTACTTCGTACTGCTGGCCATATGTTAGTACTGTTGGGCTTAAAGTTAGTACTGTTAGGCTAAATTAGTACTGCTAGATGACCGTTAGTACTGTTTGAGGCATAACAGAATTTCCTACTCTAAAAGAGCCGTTAAGATATTTCCGCCAACAATCTAGCTTATAGGGTTTGACTAATTGAAGAATTCTTGATCTTTCCATAAATATTCATCGGATTTCTTCAAGATAAGTACCAATCCTTTCAGTCGGTCCACTTACAAAACTACTAAACTCTCTCTTATCTCAATTCACTTTACCAAATACATATACTTTCATTCACGGTCATATCCCAGCACTTTAATCACCTTTCTATTCATAACATGGCGCATTTGGACTTTTGCGATAAACACAACATGGTTGCATACTTGGAAAAGTCGGTAGGAAGTGAAGGGTTTGAACAAATCATAGATTTCCTAAGTGCAAGTCACGTCCACTTTTCCCTCATTGCAAACCCAACCATTTATACGTCTCTAACTCAACAATTTTAGGAAACAACTACTTTATGCACTATGGAAGATGGAGTCCCGAGTATTTCTGCAACTATTGACAGAAAGGTCAAAGTATTGGTGTCTGAGGCCTCCATATAGAAAAACTGAAGCTTGAAGATTCTGAAGGTCTTAGCTCTCTTCTAAATGCAGAAATTTTTGAGCAACTGGCTAACATGGGGTATGTAACTGACTCTGATAGTCTTACTTTTCAAAACTAGTGGATGATAGCATTTTTCCCACATTGGAAGTGTCTTCATTCACACCATACTCTTACTGTTAAGCCCTAAAAAGAACTGCTTGGGATCAAGTTTCGTAGCAACTTAGCTACTGCTATCATATGCCTAGCAACCAATAGGATTTTCAGCTTCTCTAAATTTCTCTTTGAAGCCATGGTCAAGAATATAGATAGCCAACACAAGTTCTTGATGAACCAAGTTTTTTATTACAAACAATTTTGTGAACAAACATCAAAGGCTTCTTTTGCCTCACAAGACTATCTATCCCACTCCTACCCTTAAACACAAACTATTCAACAACATGAAAAGGGTCTCCAAGGGATATTCTAGGGTAGTAACTCCTCTATTTGACACTATGATTGCTCAAGGTCAATCTTAATCCTTTACTCCACAAACATCACCATCCAGAATAACATCTTCCCCATCACTGTCTCCACAAACACATCAAACATCACCTTCACCACACACTAAACTGAGTATTTTGGGGGGGGGGTAAAGGGAATAAATAAAAGGGGCGGTTGTTGTGGTGTTTTTTTGTATTTGTTGTGAAAACAAATAACAAAATAATTGTGGGGGTGGGTTTTTTTTTTTTAAAAAAAGAAAAAGAATCAAAGGGGGTTGTTGATTTTAAGTAGATTGGAAGAGTTGATAAGAGAATATGGGATAAGATAGGTTAGGTGTGTGAGAGATAGTTTTTTGGTAGGGGGGGTAAGAATGTGATTTGTTTGTTGCAGTTTAGAGTCAAAACTTAAAGCAGACAAAAGAAAACTAAACAGTACTAACTCTTTACAAAGCTAATCCTCATAGTGAGAAGTGGAGAAGCAAGTCCAGTATACCAACTCTAAGGAGAAGATGTGACAACCTGCTTGAGCAGGTTGGACAAACACCGTAGTTGTTGACCTAAATACTGTATCTATAAGTATGGTTTCTGGGTATGTGTGTATTCTTGTGTGTTTTATGAGGATTTGAAATCATCCTAGTAATTGAGAGAGTCCATATGAGGTGTAATTATGAGGGATTTGCAATGGGTGCATTTCATTCACTTTTGAGAGTGACAAGTAAATGACTAGTAAATTTAAGCGTTTATGTAATTTTTGTGTGTAAGTATATTATTGTAAGTATTTAATGTTAAGTATATACGTATACATATTATTAAGTTTTTAGAGATTTTGGAAGATAAAAGTAGTTAGAATATGAAGTGAAAAGTTATTTACTTTTACAATCTATAAATTGCGTTTAAGCGAAAAGGTATGCGCAAACAATCTAATGATAATCGTAAAAACTTAAGGTAATGCAAGTAATTAGTTAATTAATAATTTAATAAAAAAAAATAAAAAAAAATATATAGTGGGGGATCGGCCGGCCCAAAAAAGAAAAAGGAAAAAAAAAAGGAAATCCAAGCCTAATTAAACTAGGACTCCTAAATAGGGAAATAATCTAGGATTATTCCAGACCTATAAATATAAAATAAAATCCCAAACCCTCACACAAAACTATCGACCGATCTAAGAGAAAAAGAAGAATAGAAAATTTTTAGGGTATGATTAGTGAAGGAAATAAGCTTTAAGGTATGTTTAATTAATCTTTGTTAGTTATTAATCATTAAAAACAATTAATAAATATTATGATGGAATAGGGTTTTTATAACTTCTAGTAAATTAATGATATTAATCTATGTCAAATGATTAGTTAAATTGTACTCGTATGGGTATGATCGGTAAATTTATAATCGTGTTAAAACATGATTTAGGTTTGAGCAGAATTTTTAGTCGTGTTGTTCAGAAAAAATGAATATCTCATATTGAAACGGATTTTGATAATCTATGTCTAAATCGTAATTCTAGAGATCACTTTCCAAAAAGTCCAGCCTCGAACGATTTTGAGGTCAGGAAGTCATTCAAATATTGTTTGCAAGAAAAGTTGTCAAAACAGTAAATACGGATCAGATTTGGGTCTGATTTCAGGGAGTAAAACCCCTACTTAAAATTAAAATTAGGATTAGCCCTTTTACAGAAGTCAAGTTATATGTGTCTACTAAACTTCCATAAATTTTTAGCCTCTGATTTATTGTCTAAGTATGGTTTTTAGGGTCATACTTTTAAGTGTGCGTGCAGGTCCGAATTGGGACTGTATTTTGAAGTTTGATTTTATTTGAGATGGTTTCACCTACTAAATTCATACTTGGGAATCTCATGTAGTTAGTATCCACATAAGGGATTCATGTATAATTTTTGGATGATCATGAGATTCCTTGAAGTTAAGGTATTAGGTGCGAAAAAGTCACACTAAAATTCTGCAGTTTTGATTAAAAAGGAGTTGTCTAATGTAATGTGTTAATGAAGCGGTTAAGGTTGGGCATGGTGTCTGGGTGACCCATGATGGGACATTAAACCCCTAGAGACATCCATCATATGATTGTTACATGTGCGTTAAGCTTTTGGTTTAGTAGTCATGTAACACGATTATTTGTTGAAAGATTTGTGCTATATGATGTTGAAGCTTTTTGTTTGGAATCTTTTGGAAAAGCAAGCCAAAAGGTGAGTTTCAAGCCCCTTTTTCTCATGTATTTTTGGGGGTGAGAATGATGCTTGTCTTGTTGTCGTGTTAAAATGTTTTTAAGCTTAATGTAGTTATGTGTATTAGATCGTGGGCACGTTCCGTCCCGTTATGTTGCGATATGACATGTTTGGTATTGTGGATCCCAATATGCAAAACGAGGTGTGACGGTGGTAAGCACTACGTGAGCTAATATGAGGCCATGTAGCGCACATATGTAGTTGATATGATTGTGGATCGTGGGCATGTTCTGTCCCGTTGTTGTTATTATCCGTTGTCATGAATTGTTTTGGTAATTGCAGCAGCTAATTTAAAGTTTATTTTGGATATTGTTGTATGTCGTAAACCTATGATTCTCGCTCAACTTTATGTTGACGTTTTAAGCATCATTTTTAGGTGAGCTTAATGGTGCTAAGATAGAGCGCAGTGGCTAGAAGAGACCATAGGATGCTTGGAGTTTATTTATGCTTTCTGTTTGAATTAATGCGTTTGCAAAATAGTATTTTGGATTAGTTTTACATATCATTTAATGACGAGATCTTCTTTCTCATTAATAAAGATACCTATAGGTTTTGGGATTGTTAGACACCTATGTGTCGTTGCTTTACTTTATTTTCATTTAGTATACCTATATAGACACCATGTGTTGTGAGATGATATCCATTCTTTGGTTTTTTTTTTTACCGCCTCGCGATTCCCGCCTTAGGCAAGGTGTGACAGATTGGTATCTGAAGCCTTTAGGTTATAGAAAACTAGGTGGTTAACCTAGACTATAGCTTAAGGGTCCCTTCATATAGTTTCATTTAAGGCTAAAAAATTATATAAAATTTATTTTTTTTAATTTATATTTTTTATTATATTATAAGAAATATTCTAGATAATAAAGTGTTTGTGTACGTATATACCGTATGTTCCCGCTACCTAAAAGCTTTGAATTTTTTTCTATTTTGAATTACTACTATATAATATGAGATATATACTTTTTCAATATGGGGATCTAATAGTATATACCCATTTGTTATTGTTTTAGTCATGTCTTCCCCTTCCCCTAGGAGATATCGTTGGGAGATTGTTTACCTCACTTGACCCGCGGAGTTGGGTGACTTTTGAGAGAGAAAAGTCAAACCCAAGCGAGGCCCAACATAAGTTTATTTCATTTTCTACCTCGATGCGTTGCTATAATCGAGGATTGCTTTTATATTTTGGGTCACAATGTGACTTCTGTTTAACCTTAGCTCTGATACCATAATTTGTAACGACCCACTCCGATAGGAGCCGAAATGCATAATCATGGTTCATTCAAGCATAATAACGGCATAAAGTCATACAATGATAACAGTAGTACCGGTGGAAAGCCGGAAATCAAACATCGCTCCCAATTATTAAAATCAACATGAAATAACGAAAAGAAGCCTAAAAGGACGAAACAGTTGTCCAAGATAGATCAAATGTTCATAATAGGTAGGAAGAAAACTAGGTAGGTCACTTTTCTAAGCACTAGACAAAAAACTCTCTCTCATGCACTGTTCTCCCTCTTAGTACCTTCCATATAAAAGGGAAAAGAAAAACTGCTGAGCATAAAAGCTCAGTGAAGAAACGGATAACAACAAGGTAATAAAACAGTAAGTCATGAATATAATTGATAAAGCATCGAAAGAACATACGTTTCCTGAAGGATCATGGAAATAAATCATGAAAAAAGGATATAACATGTAAAATCAATGTTAATATGGAGTAAAAGAATGTCATGAGAAATCTATACAATGGAGGAATATCAAGGAAAAAACATAAACATGGATAAGTAAGTAAGAAATGCCC
This sequence comes from Tanacetum coccineum, assembly GCA_026074375.1. Classification (NCBI taxonomy): domain Eukaryota; kingdom Viridiplantae; phylum Streptophyta; class Magnoliopsida; order Asterales; family Asteraceae; genus Tanacetum; species Tanacetum coccineum. Next base: position 43,168 of record BQNB010029504.1, on the reverse strand, counting down.
ACGAGCTCATATAGTCATAACATGTCATAATTATATCGTGAATACATGCATAATAATAGAGGGGCTGCCTCAACATGTAATAGAGGGGTGACCTCTTATAATAATATGGGTGGAGGGATCACACCCAATGTTGATGGGAGGTAGAGACACACACCAACCAATCACCAGAACTGTAAACATGTAAACTAGTATGCCCCATACCCCCTGAAAAATAATGCCCAACATTGAAGTATAATCTGGTAACCTAAAAGGGACGCCCGCGTTAAATACACACTCACGCGAAAGAGTCGTGACACAGGTGCCTCATTGTCACGGTCATGGTACCTCAATGACTAGGTGGTAAGTCATTAATCATGGCATGATGCGTAATATCTATAGCTCGGTCAATAGAAAAGTCTTGAAATCAAAACATGTAAAGAATCATGCAAAAGACATAAAAAAAATGGGGAAGCAGAGCAGTTCTGGGGATGAATCATGAAAAGAAAGAATGTCCTTACTGAAAGGACGGAATATCCGTACCTTAAGTCCAGCAAAGAAGATGAAAGAGAAGGATGAAAGAGATGGAAACTACTCCTGCTTCACGTGATCTACATGTTAAAGGACTTGTATAAGTTACTTGTTCATGATTAAGGTATCTTTCCATTTTTAGTAATTTTCTATTTAAAGTAAACTTTCTATTTTTTTAGTAACTTCTATAATTAGCAGATTCCTTGATTAAAACTTTCATGGATTAAACAAATATTCCAAGATTATATGTTTCATGATTAGTATTCTTATTATATTGGGAATTTCCATAAAATAGCAGCTTCTAATTATAGTAATTTCCTAAATAGACTTCTTAATTAACTTTTCCATAATTGATAACTTCCTGATTTAATAATTTCCATAATTAAACTTCCCAAATAGACTTTCTAAAAATATAGCAGGTCTAATATAGTAAGTTTCCCTAATAGCAGTTTTCTATAAATATGCCCGGTTTCAAAAATTAGCAGGTTTCTATCTAAAAATAGCAGTTTTCCAGTTCAGTATTTACAATCCAAATCCTTGATCGTACATACTTTACGTAATTATCCCTTTTAGTTATTGAATTAATTAAACATGATCTTTAATATTCCATTTTTGCAAAACAAGCCCTTATAGTATCAATATGGTAATTTCATACTTAATACTTAATTACTAGAGTCATACCTATGTACTTTTCATAATTAACACTTTAAGTCCCCTCATTTTTAATTACAATTCGAATTAATATATATTTTATATTATTAATCATGTTTTAACCCATAATAATTATCAAATACATTTATACCATATCCACTTATTTTTCTCAAATCTATACATTATATAACAAGCCAAATCACCCCAAGTTTCAGAAGTTACAAAAACAACCCCCTTATACTTTTAAAACTCAAACGGGTTACAAATAAGTGCACAAAACCCTAATTAAAAATTTCCCCCCAAATACTTACATAAATTTTTATACTTCATTAGCATGTATTGGACCAGAAAAAAATATAAACAACCCTAAACCCCTAATTCAGTTTTTTCAATTATTTCTTCCTTTTCCCTAGTTGCATATATCTTTTTATATGTTTTAGTAAATCAAGATTACACTAAAATTGGGGGGGGGGGATTTGTTGGTGATTTTAGTGTCATCGGGCCATTTAGGTAATGGATTTACTGGAGACCAATAAGGTTTCATGTTCGGCTCTGAAACAAGTTAAGAGAGTGTGAAGTGCACGCTTGTTGAGCTAACATGTAATTTATCAAGACATGAATTGCAGGGTTTACGCCGTAAACTATGTGTTGTTTACGCCGTAAAGTCCTATGGTATAATGGGCAAAGCTTTGATATTGTTTACGCCGTAACCTATACGCCTAGTTTACGCCGTAACCTTTAGACAGAAACCATGGCTTGAAAGCTTACGCCGTAACGGATTATGTTACGCCGTAACAAGTATAACTTGTATGGACTTGCCGTAACTGATAAAGTTACGTCGTAAAGTCTATGTCAGATAGTTGATAAAATTCAGTTTTAACCAACTTCAACTGCCCAAAACTGCTCTAACTTTCTGTATTAAATGCTCAGGACTGATTGGTCTCATGATATACATAAAACATACGAAAATTCATTACAATTCCTTCATTGTTCTTGATTTGTGCTTCTTGTTCCTAGAACACAAATTGCTATACTCCTTGTATTATTTCGATAGAGATTTCGTGAAACCCAGGCATTGATAAGGGTCGAAATACTATATACGAAAAGTGAACTCTACACGATACAAGCGAGTTATCCAGGAACATCACAAACACCCTAATTTACTAACGATTACAAGTGTAGAAAAATGATTGAAATTTTTTCGTAAATGCAAGAAGATCATGATAAATAATTATTTCTGTGAGACCAAATGAAACATGGAATTGATTCGATGGTTTGATATTAGAAAAAAGTGGAATTATGAAATTAGTCACTTATAACTCACATGCTTAAAAATAAAGTTGAAATGAAGGACATAATCGTGTAAAACATCACACAAAAAAAAACAGAAGAAGATGTACTTCGGTTACAAATAGCGTGTCGTAAAACTATCTTTATCCGTGGCCAAAGTTATATCATATTAATCCATCCTTGGTGGTATGTTGCAAAACCATTCATATTCCACATGGAAAACCATCGCTATTTGATATTTCGAAGTTTTAATCTCATTTTGTGACGAGTGTCTTCATAAAAATTTCCGCCCCTTTTATTAAACGACCTTTACCCGATTTCTGTCGAAAAATAACAAGATCATTGTTGGCGACCACCAGAAACCAACACTAATACCCTTCACAATGGATATTATTTGCAAGCTCTTTGTTACTGTTCCTAACTTTTTTTCTAGTAGTCTAACCCAAGGGGGTGAACGAGTCGAAATTTCGCAGAGCTCAACTCGACAATAATTTTGTTTGGCTCGAACTCGACGCGATAACTCGACAAGCTTTCATGAGGGAAGCTCAAGCTTGGGTCGAGAAAGTTTGATTTAGGCTCGAGCTTGGCTTGAATAGTTCAAATTATCTGTATTCAAGAATCTAGACACTTTAGTTGAATCGTTTTGCTAATTGAAATTTTTACTAAATTTCTTTACTTTTTCTAAGATTTTTTGAACCGTAAGATTATCTTTCACTACATGAAAAGTAGATTGTTCCTTAACCCCTATTATAAAATCTTACTAAAAATCCCACTGATCTATTGAGGTTAACTGAGAATCTGATATAAAATTAGTTTTAGATTTGGTTTTTGCAAACACGCAAATGAGATAATGTTCTTGATTTCTTTATAGTTGTGAGCTTAAAAGCGACATGTTATTATTGAAGGTAATTGGTTTTTCTTGATTAACATTACAAAAACCCTCGATATAAATAGAGGTAAAGTGATAAGGCTTTGAGCCCATCCAACAATAATACAGCTAATCAAATATTTGTACAACTAGACATGACTAAGGCTATAATAAACATTCCAAAGATAAGATGCCCAATATTGGAAAGGGATCAATTAAAGATATGCCGACTAATACGCCCTCACAGTTGGAGCGGGAGGGGGATGGACGATCAAACTGGACCGAAATTCTTCAAACAAAGCTGAGGGAAGTCCTTTGGTGAAGATATCAATATACTGGTAGCGAGAAGGTACATGTAGAACTCTAACCTGACCAGCGGTAACCATATCACGGACGAAGTGAATGTCAATCTTAATGTGTTTCGTCCGTTGATGTTGAACAGAGTTGGCAGACATATAAACAGCACTAACGTTATCACAGTAGACAAGAGTTGCAGTCGATAAAGGAGAGTGTAGCTCACGAAGAAGATTACGAAGCCATGCAGTCTCTGCCACAACGTTGGCAACACCCCGGTATTCAGCTTCGGCACTATGGAACGTGCAAGAGTAGTGCTATCTTTTTTAACGGACCAAGAAAAAAGGTTATCACCAAAAAAATACACAATAACCTAGTAGACCGCTGTGTAGAAGAACAACCCCCCCAATTTAACTCAAGTATAACCGAAAAACCAACACAAAGAGAAGGAGTGAAGAATGCATATAAGTTGAAGGCCTAAATCCAAAATACCCTGAGACAGATCGCACAGATACAGGCTTGAGAGCATCTAAAATGTGTGGCTCTCACGGATCGTGCATAAAAAGGCAAATATTGTTGAACTGCATAAAGACAAATCTGGACGTTGTAAACGTTGAGATACTGAAGCCCCTGCAAGACTTTGATACATATAGGATCCTGAACCTAAACCCCGTTCGAACCTAGTTTGGACCCGTATCCCCATTGTATCACCTAGAGGAGTTACAATTAACCATGTGAGCACGGCGACACAGGATCTGACGAGCGTACTTTCGATGAATAAAAATAAACCTAGATGAGGAACAATAGTGAATACCATGAAAATAAAGGGGGTGTGTGTGTATAAAATGATTCTGATGATAGAGCGTGCAGGCTCTGGTCCCGTTTGAACGTTCATTCTAAAGCAAGAGTCTGGAAGAGATACAGGAGTTGCAAATGTGAGATGTTGGTATCGACTGTGGTAACTTGTTGTGGGAATCGTCTGTATTGCTTGGATAGGAAGGACAGGTTGGGTATTTTGGAATGTGCATTGATATCTCGCGAAGAGTGAGATAGAACATTCGTATGAGATGTTCACCAATTTGAGAGTGCACAAACAGGGAATGACGTAGCATAAGACTGTTTGTAGGTGCGTATTGTACATGTTGAAGTTACGGGCTATCCTTTTTAATGTCTAACACAATGCACCAGCGGCGTTCATGGGAGTTAATGAGCCGGTGTGCGTGGCCGAATATAGGACAAAGTCCAGTTAACGTATATAACAAAAGATATTTAAATGACCCAAGTCTAAGAGGGAGTACGAGTCGCACGTGAAGATGATCAGTAAGAGTCACAGTTTGAAGGAAAAGAGAAGATGTACGTGAATATTCCAACAGACGTGTAACGGAGCACAGAGGAATGCTATCTAGATATAGAAGGCAATCAAATGGGCTAATAGCCGATCTTGTGCATTGCGGAAGGAGCAGACGATTTCGAAGAAAATTATGAACGCGCGAAGAAAGTGATTTGGAAGCATTCCTTGGAAAAGGGAAAAGGTGATTTGAGCTTGTACACGTCGCGACAACTGAAGGTTTCTTATTATGAAGGTGATTGCATGGCTAAACGATTAGGTTTTTGCCTTATAATGCTAGAGGCATTAAGATGAACGAGACATGAGAGTAATCTATAGCGTGATCATGAATGTCTCCAAAACAGACTTTTAGATTCGAAGGATTGAACATTGAGGCAAAGAATGAGGATGGATGTTATATTAGTGAGTATTGAATTTCGAGGCCAATATACCATCTGGGAACGGCAACTGTAGATGTTTGGTAACCGTGGAGTAGGAAAGAAAAGTAGTGAAGCAAGAATGATTCGTAGATAGATGTACGATGAGTGCCAATTCAGGTGTTTGAGAAAAGAGTATGTTGAGGCATAAGATAAGATGTCCAAGTACAAGTCAAAGAACGCGTCAAGCGATAAGAATGTTGATGTGGCTTGGACCAACAAGTTTTGAACAGAATAGAGAGTGGTTCATATTGTTAACAATGATCGGACCGTCCATTTAAGAGATGTAAGGACCTGGCTTTATTGATGAGGCCGTCTACGACAAAGTAATCTATCCATCCTGGAGCGGATACGATGTTGTGTATTTTTAGGTTAACTATCGATGGATGATATTAGAAGAAGGATATAAAAAAAAGGCCCACTTAGTTACGGTAGTAAGTTACATTTAGCGATTCGGAAAGTGTGCAGTTGAGAAGTATCAAGGTCTTCAGGATTGTTGCTACAACTGAGTTACCGAGTAGAAGTGGGTAGCAAGGATAACTAAGGATAATTGTTGTCAAGTTACCGAAGAGTGATTAGTAAACGATGTGATTGGAGTGTATTAAAGGACTTGACTAAGTCACCCCATATCTACCAATGCTTAGGAACGTGTATGGTGGAAGTTTAAGGTAGTTGGGATACTTTATCTTTTCGTGAGATAGTTAGCCCTAAGTGGGGATTATCATATGTGGATATGAATGTGCTTCACATGGACATCGTGTGGAAAGGAATTATGGAGTTATTCCCCATTTCATGAGCATATACTAAAGACAGTCAGAGATTGGATGAAACCGAGATTTGGTTCAAGATTATTGCTAGTATGAGGAGATCTAAACTCCTTTAGACTAGAGGCAGGTATTGAGGTGTTACCTAGATTCAGTTGAAGGAATGAATTCCAAAAGCATGGTAAGTTATTCAAGGTAAGGTAGGAATCCTTATTGAGATCCTTGGAGGGATTGGGGCCTATAGTTTCGGGCAGTTTTGAGAATTTAATGTCCCTTGTGAGCCGAGTTCCGGGAACTTCGATTGGAGTGCTGAAAGTTGAGTAAACCTGGAAATTGCGTGGATTTCTTAGATACGGTTGAGCATTGTAACACTTATATCTTAATATCAAGACAGTTCTTAGTTTGATGAGTTGCGAGGTATAATAAATCAAAACATGTTGTTACGAACTTCAGTTTCTAAGGAATTTCTCGAGGACGGGCCAGGGCCTCATGTGGATTTGGTGATTTCTTTTCGATCGAGGTTTGTTGTGTTGCTAATTACAACCCTTGTGGGGGTAAGCAAAGTCATTACAGTTGGCATCGGATTTTGGCAAGTATAGTCGAGGTTTAAGGTTTGACAAGACTCTTTGTTGTGTCAAGGAACCATGATGTATTTGTTGACCGAAGAGTCATCTAGTAAAAGGTCGTAGTAAGATAGCATTTAGTGAAAGTTCGTTGGAATCAAAGCTGCCTGAGTTTAAATGTGGTAGGGGAGAGGTGATGGGTGGCTTTGGTGAAAGACTTTGTGTAAGCGCGAGGTTTATAAGATGTCTAAAGTATCCTCAGTTATTGTGATCGTTCTGATAACAATTGGCAGTTAAATACTCAGTGACATATTTCTCTAAGGAGGGGATAATGTGACAACCATGACTGACAGAGTTAGTCAATATACCGTTAGTAGTTGACTTATGTGTCTATTGGCAAAGTCTGGTTTATGTGTTGTTTTATGTGTTTATTCAGTGGTTTTTTAATGTGGTTATGATGAATAGTAATCAATCTCTTGAGTGTAGATCATCATCAAAGACATTAGAATGATAGGAAAAATTCTGTTGAGATTCAATCGTTCATTTAATGACGAAGAAAATGATTGTTATAATTGGAGCGATTGCAGTTAATATGTGATAGAGCTAAATATATACGTTATACGTATTTGTGCTAGTTATCTAAGATAGGTTTATGCGTTTAAGTGTTAGATTACAGAGAAAATGTAAAAATTTCAATTTTAGCAAGTTAGTTGGAAAGGGAATAGTTATTTTAGAAGAGTAAACTGCGTTTTTATGCAAAAAGTATAAGGTTCAAATAATTAAGCGGTTTTTATAAAAACTTAAAGAGTTTTAATTGTAAATATAAAATATATAAAAAAATAAATAAATATATATATACAATATGTATTTTTCGCCGAGTAGGGTAAAAAAAGAAAAAGGAAAAGAAAGAAAAAGAAATAAAGATCCTAATCCTGACTCTAAACTAAATTAGACTCAAACTAAAACCACTAGGATAGGCCTATAGATATAAATTCATGAATCCCTTCCTCCCCCAACACCTAGTTTTTCGACCGGCATAAGGAGAAGAGAAGAGTAAGACAAAATTTTTCTTGGTTAAATCTTAAGGTACGAATTCGATTTGTTAATTCTAGTTCGGTTATTTTTCTAGTAACTTAGTTATGATGGATTAAGGTTTAAATTTAGTTTTATAAATTAGGGTATTTAATTTACAGAAATTTTATGATATATTAATGTTAGTTTAAACACTTGATTAATTAGATTAGCGATATGATCATGTGTTAGGGCTTAGACACTCGAATTAGGTGTTTTATTCACTGAAGAAAGTTAGGCAGTTTTGTAACGAGCATAACTCGGTCATAAAAGATCAAATAAATAATTTACAACATACTGGAGATAACCTCAGAGAGTCTACTTTCTATAAAAGTCGGCCTCATAAGTTTTTATGGTCGGAAAGTGGGTCAAATGATCATTACAAAATCAGTGTGTAAAACAGTGACGAATTTCCGTTTTGGTTTTGATTTTTCTAAAAATACTTAGACACTGAGTTAGAGGCTCTAAGTCACGTGGAAGTTAGTTCATATATTGTGTGTGACCTTTGAATTTTGGCTAAGGTCATAATGGGGCATAAGTTGGGTAATTAATGCCATAATTTTAGAAGGTCAGATTCTGGACGAATTTTAAACACTTTGGATTAATGAATTTCTAAGGGGTATTTATAAAAGGGTAGTGACTTTGGGAGAGCTATGAGAGGTTCATAGGACATATATGTAGCATGGTGAATTTTGGTTTGAATTATGGGAGTGTTTAAGTAGTGCGTTTAGGGCACACAAGTGAGAGTAAAATTTCTGCTTAAAACCAGAAAGTTTAAAGAGTAGCATTTAAGTATAAATGAAATATGTAAGAATGGGTAAATGTTTTAACTGATTATAGGACCATGATAGCCTAGGTATCCATCATAGTTGAAGTTACATCATATTGGGTTGAATGCCTAATTGATGGTAGCTAATAATGTGTTTAATTATTTAGATTGTTCGTGAGTTTTTGTGAAGTTTTGATTGGATCTTTTGGGAAGCTAAACTTCAGGTGAGTTTCATAGCCCCTTTTTCTTATGTTTTATTGGGGTAAAACTGATGCTATGTGTTAAACTGTTTTAGTTGCTGTGATTATTGTTTCGTGATTTGTTCGGTTGGTAGTGGTCTTTACTACTCAACTCAAACCAACTGAAGGGTTGAAATAATACCTACTGAATTGTGTGGAAAGACTCCGTGGCTTAGTGATCAATTGGAGTAGTTTGTGATGTGATTAGTTCGGTTAGGATTGGTCTTTACTACTCAATCAAATCCAACTGAAGGGTTGAAATAATACTCAATGATGTGTGGTCCAAGCCTAAGTATAAGTTCCAGCTGGTAGACTTTTAGGTGCGTAAGTGACATATGGATCGGGGGTAACGTTCCTACCTAGTTGTTGTAATGGATCGGGGGTAACATTCCTACCCAGTATGTGGATTGCATGTTGGCATAAGTTCATAATTTGCAAAATTGTCCTAATGTTTTAATAATCGTCAGTAATTGGGTTTGAAAAAGTTTATAATGTGATCTTTAAACCTATGACTCTCACCAAACGTTGTGTTGACGATTTTTAAGCATCATTCAGGTATGAAGTCATGATGATTCTTAAGATAGTGAGAAGTGGCTAGAATGAGACCTTTAAGAAGGATTTTGAAGTTGATATGTGATGTGTATGCATTGTTGAATAAATGTTGCATGTCTCTTTATTGGCGAGAACTTCCCTTTTATCGATAAAGACGCCTTTAAGTTGGTTAGTTATGGTTATTGTATGACATCATGTGTCTATACTTTACTTTTAATTGTAATGCATTTTAGTATTCTCTATATAGACACCATTGTGTTGTGATGATATCCATTCTTGTTACGCCTCGCGTTTTCGCCTTAGCGGGGTGTGACACATTAAACGACATTAAATAAAACTTGAAGACAGTTCTAAATTCCAAAGATACACTTCCGCAAGCTCTGATAAACAAGAACTTCCTCAAAGAACGTCAAGTATATTATTTCAAATAGATCGAGTCACACGGTCTATGATGGGGAATATTGTCAGCCTTCAAGTGATGTTAAAGGATGAGTATGTTGGTAAGAAGTGTTCCAGTCAAGAAGTATCCAAGATTATCTCAAGACTAAAGATCAAGATATCAAGTTTAAAGTTACAAGATATCAAGTTAAAGATCAAGATCCAAAATCACAAGCATGGAAAAGGAATTTCAAAAGAATTCCCAAGCATAAAAGGCTCAAAGATTCAAGACGTCACAAGAAGTAAAGCCATAAGTGCAATGACCATCCCTTAGGGGGAGATTGTTAGCCCATTTTTAGTAAAGTGATGGTCATTAAATATTTCCGAGCCTTGTATAGGAAAACGTAGTTTACGGGAATTCATTAAATCTAATTGGGCCTAAATTACGGGCTAAATCCTATTAGTTTACATAGATCCAGCCCAATATGGTCCAAACGACCCAAACAAGGGTCCATGTCTTTTGTACTATAAATACCACCCTCCTAGCCTGTTAGAAGGGTGTTGGTTCTCATTTTCTTATAGTGAAGCCTCTCATTCTCTTTCTTTTACTTTCTCTCTAAACTCCTCTTTCTCTCTTTAGATTTTATTTTACTTTCGTATGGTATGATGTGAAAGATATAGTCTAACAGGTTCAAATCGCCTTAAGAGGCCACACCAGTCATGCGTCACGGGTCTCATGAAAGAGATGCAAATTGTTTCCATCTTCTCTCGCGCCTAAAAAAATAGCAATATTTCTATGTTCTATTAATACAAATAATGTTTAAAAACGTTATTTATTATTTACAAGTTCTCTACGTTTTTTTAATGACAAAATGTAAAAATGTCTTACGTAAAAGTTTACGTAAACAAGTTTTTAGTTGTAAAATTCTATTTCGACACAACATCACTTAAGGTATGAATAATGATTATTAAACTTGTTCAAGTAATAATAAAAACAATATATTTTCATACATATTACATTTTACAAAGAATTAGACATTCTTTAAACATTATAAATAAATGGAAAATAATTCAAAAAAATTCAAATTTTGAATCCAGCTTCTATAAAGCCTAATCTTGAAAGATTTTGGCAAGATTTGCAAGAAACTAAAAAAGACAAAAACTAGTTGTCCATTGTATGGACGATTCTCTTAAACAGGGGACGGTTCCCTAATCGATAAGGGAACCGTCGCACCGTGAAGGAGCGGAGTCTGGTTCTTTGCCTATAAATAGCAGTTCATTTCTCTCACCTCAAAGCACTCTTTTCTATCATTTTTCTCTACATATTTACATCTTTTACTAACTTTTTTTTATCATTACACTTGTTTAATATCATCTAAAGTGATTCAAACATTGATTCACTTTAAGCATAAGTCAAAAAGTTCTGAATATACTTTTGTGTGTGAGGGTTAGTATTTGTACCCTAAAAGTACTTGTGCGTGAGGGTTAGTATTTAGGTCCTGAAAATACTAGTGTGTGAGGGTTAGTATTTTTAAATGAAGTATTTCGGTTTTTTAAAAGGGAAATTTTTTAAAAACCTACACTATTTATCTTACAAATTCTATTTAACAAGACTGAACCCACAACCTCTAAGTTGATAGGTCACTCACGTACTTTGGTTGACGAAGTGTTTCACTTAGTTCTCATATCCTCAAGTTTTTGAGACAGTAACACAAGGCTAAAACACGGTCAGTCGGTCACATTTAAATATTCTAGACGTCAGCGCAATCTGATCGACATTCTATTGGTTTACTACATAATCGATAAAAAAAACAAGAGGTTGTAAAAAATGGACATATTGTTGGATTATACGTTTAATTTGGGGAGAACCCATGTCCAAAAATTGAGTCCATACGTAACTATTTGCTACTTTGCAAGATAGACTTGGTTTAAACATGATATACACATGTATCTATTAGAGGATTATTCAATATATTTGATTGGATTCCTTCCATTTTTAGTTATCTTGATTTGTCAAACATGAGTTATCATAGTTATCTTAATTTGTCAATCCTGAGTTGTCATAGTTATTTTGGGCTCAAGCCCATCCCTTTTGTAATCTATATATACTTTGTATTTTGATGAGAAATGATCAAGCAAATCAATTACCCTTACCAATTCTAATATGGTAATTAGAGCCTAAACTCCCACCACCAAAAACACCCTCTACCAAAACTACCCCAAAAAAAGTTACTTACACACATGCAACGCCAATTCTTTAATATTACATAACTTGCATAGGGAATTGGTTATTATGTTGCTTGCTGTCGTAGGCACCCTTGTTGGTTACTATTAAACAAGGTTTTTAACTCGCGCTTCGCTGCGAAGCGCGGGTTTGACTGTCATTCATGTTAGACGGCGTTGCACATTTGGTAAACATGTGCATCAGATAAAGAGTATAACAAAAGCCAAAAAATGTTGGTCTAACAAAGTAGTAGTATGAACTGACTTTGGACGATAAGTATAAAATTCAGAATTATCCATAACTTGATCACTTTGCAGCACTTGAAGCTCCAAGAGGATCTGATCATCTTGTGTTTTTCTGCTAATGTTCAGCAGTGATTTTGTCTCTACCTGTACACCCCGACATCCGCTCTTGTCAACGGGTCACCATCTACTCGACACCACCAAGTTTGCTTGCCTGAAAAAAAAATTAAACACAAAATCAGAAAAAAAGAAATGCCTAAAAGCCTTTTTTTAATCCACAGTTGCAATTAACAACTCCAAGTTGGCACGTTGTGTGCTTATAATAAGAGTATCAACTATTTCAAACTCTGTTAAAGATATATAATTTGCTTATATCAAACCTTTCAAGACTTTAAAAAGAAGCCTCAAATAACTCAAATAGCTTAAACTTAAAAACCTAAAAAATAATTGTAACATCTTTATTAGAAAGGGAAATTCTGAACTTCTTAATGTGAGCTGAACATATATGAAACACAAACTGATACATAGTACGTGACCAGTCTTATGGATGTCTTAGCTTCTTCAGGGTTCTTAAGGTTATGTGGTAGGATTGTGACGCGTGCACCTTCACGGGTTGTAGACAGAACACTTACCTCGCAAACCCTGTTGTTGGCTCCAGCATGGTCAGTTTCCGCACCACCGGTCTACAAAAGAGCATTAACTTCAGAGTACACTACACACTAATATTCAAAATATTATAAACAAAGTTCTTCTCTATGTGTCATATTTTACGTCATATTTTGACCACAAAAGTCAAGGCAGTAGCAAATTTTAAGCACTGCCCCCTCCTCGATCCCTATAGAGCGAAAGAGCTGCCTTTATTCATTGGATACTAATCAAAATATATTTCATGAAATAGTTACTGACCTGCAACGTGATCAGGTCAAGAACTTCCAATGCCTTGACACGAATTTCAGGATGAGTAACCAGTTCACGATAGATCGATAGCGCACTTCGTAGATTGAGAGGCGTTATCGAATTACATTGTTCACTATTGTGTATCTCACTTTGTTTCCAGCAACTGGTTCTCCTTTGTGCTTGAAATTGGCAAGTCAGCCCACAACATGCACATAGGCCGAATCAGCTTCAAACTGACAACTTCGATTAGTGCTAGATACCTGATTAATATAAAGTATTGGTTTCTAAGCTATTCTCCTTGTATTTTCTCAAAAATAATGCATATCTAAAGTATAATTGAGTATACCCCATTTTGGCGCAGAAAGGCTTGTGTAATCAAGTTACCTAATAATTTGTTTCAAGAGCCTACGCTTTGGATCTAAAAGAAGTGATCTCCCTAGTTTGTTTTCTGATGCTTAACCAAAATCTTAACATAATCATTACTTAAGTGATGGGTTGAGCATCTAATTTAATGTAAGCTAATTAATTCAACCTGAACCTGTTAAGTCTCACCACCAAGCCATTCTTATGGTTTTTTTCGTGTTGAAAATCGCTACCCATTCGGAACATATTTTAATAATAAATCTCTATTTATTTTATTACATCTATCATTGGGCAGGTTATTTTTAACATATTTGACTGAAAAGCGAAAAAGATATATGTTTTTTCCGCTAAGATGATTTATCAAAACGACCCACTAAATCAGTTTTTCATTATTCGGATCTTTAAAGCAATTTGATTTAAAACGAATATTCTGACAACTTTTTAGTTTTGACCGAGACTCGAAAGACTAGACATGCCAAAGCTCGACTGGAAATGACCTCGCAAGGTTTTAAAAACAAGAAAATATTAAATTAACTCTCTTTTTATTAATAAAATAGTTAATAAATTAGTCATTTCATTTCATTCAGTGCCGTGTTTTGAGATGCATAAATCATTCGAGTAAAAGTTCTTTTTATACAATCGTACAGTTTATCGGAATCATACACATAAAATAATAAATCGTCTTTAAATAAATTTTATAAAAATATATGAAAATTAGTCGATAGTGACATACTCGTTTTTATGGGGACAATGATTGGAAACATGCGCGCAAGTTTCGTGTCTAGTATCATCCGTTAAGTCGTCAAACGGTCCCGACCGATAGTTATCAAAAACTATAATAAAAAAACTTACAAAATTGACCCCACTCCTATTGTGACTTGTACATTTTAATGTTACTATATAAAAACTTTTATCATTTTATTTACATTACAAAAATAAAATATAAAAACAACACACACATCAATGATCACATCTCTCTCTACTATTCTCCCTCTCTAATTATCCGGCAAGCCCCACCCCTCCCCTACCGGCCAGCAAGGCGAAACACATTTTTCGGCGAGTTTTTCGGACGGAGAGTTCAAAAATGTTTCTCTTCACCCGATCTATCCGATCCCCACACACGCTTGCTTGCCACGACCACCCCCCCCACACCCCTTGCGGCAGACGGTCGTACCACTCACCAACCTCACTTATCTCAAAGCTGTGCATCATCCCACCTTACCTACCACACTAGAAGGTGCAGCTTTCCGGCTTTCACTACCTAGAAAGGAGGTGTGACCGTTTTGGTTTTGCACCGACTAGGGTGCGTTTGGTTTATGGAAGTACCCACTAGGGTGCGTTCGTTTTGATAACCACCAAAGAGGGTGTTTGGTTTCGATGAACAGCCAACAAGGGTGCGTTTGGTTTTGGTTCTCAGCAAATTAGGGTAGGTTGGTTTTATGTTTCATCAGCCAAGGGTTCGTTTGGTTTACTTAGAGACGCGTAGGGTGCGTTTGGTTGTTATATTCATCACTAAGGGTGCGTTTGCTTGCTGTTAACACCGAGAGGGTGCGGTTTGGTTTGTGGGTTCATAACACCGAAGAGGGTGCGGTTCGGTTTGTGTTTTTCACCGCCAAGGGTGCGCTGGTTTGGCTGTTCAGCCACCCCTAGGGTGCGTTTGGCTGCCAACCACCCACAAGGGTGTGTTTTGGTTTATAACACCACAAAGGGGGTGTTTGGTTAGCTATTAGACAGCCAAGGGTGCGTTTGGATCTGGGTTTACCAGATTAGGGTGCGTTTGGGTTAGCAGTTAAACCGTACGAGGGTGTTTGGGGTTAGCGGAAAAACATAAGGGTGCGTTTGGGTTAAGAGACAGGGGTCCGTTTGGTTGGTTTAGCAGAAATAGGCGTGTTTGGTTTAGCGAAACAACATAGGGTGAGTTTGGTTTACAAAAATGGACTAATAAATATATTTTAATATTTAATAATAAAACCGGATATAATGGTGGTTTAAATTGGTTAAATAAATGTACTATTTATTATTTGGTTTAGTTTAAGCTTATAATATATATCTATATAATTTTATATATATATATATATATATATATATATATATATATATATATATATATATAATATTATTGATATATAATCATTTATTTTTTTTAAAACGCGCGAGAATTGCAATAACGGATTGATAAAAAAGGATATAAGTTATATAGCTTAGATTGTTTAAATTATAATTATAAATAAAACCGATACTTAAACGTAAGTTCTTTTAACTTTTGCAAACACGCAACTAGTTTAGTTAAAAGTCGTAACGAAATACTAAATTATAAAATATTATTTTTAATTCCCGACTGGAAGATAAAGTCATAATGATTGTAAAAGCTTTGAAAACATCGTTTATATATTATTGAAAACCTTTAAAACCGTTCGTTTACTTTTATGCAAGGATTTTATTACTTTTAATTGGTGATTTCTGAAATACGTGTCGATTGTTTTGCTCTTCAGTATTTTTTCACGTATTTTATTATATACTTGCAAAAGTTAATATATACATGATTATTCTTTTGTTGTTTGTCTTTGTTATATAATTTCACCAATATGATTTGTATACTTGTCCATTTTCTTATGTATTATATACGGGACCTATATTACATAAGGTGGCGTTTAATTTTCGATTTTTTTTATTTAAACCAAAAACCAACAAACTATTCCACTTGTATCTAAAATCTTTTATCAACGTGTCGCGTTGATGTACTCATTCATCGGAAAACCCAAATACATTATCCTAGGCTAGTGGATCTTAGGCGTTAAGATAAATCGCAACTTCTTGATCGAGTCGTTCCGGTTTCCGTTTGTGGTGTGATTAATATGTGCAATTCCAGCCAATCGTTCTACAACATCGATGTGAGTTTATAGCCCCATGTTTTACCTTGTTTTACATCATTTTTTGGGGTGAGAACTTGATTGTTTGCAAATGCGTGTTACATGGTTGATAACAAAATTGGTTGCATACTCATTTACATAGTTCGCTATGGGATACATTATTTGATTCATTTTTTGTCACATAATCATAATTTTTTTGAATGATTACGGATTAGCTTAGCGGATTGAACTGATACCTACAAGTTACTGCACGGGTTGCTTCTTGGGGGCGACACCGGTAACGGGAGTAATATTTCTCACGTTAATGCCCGGGTTGTTCTTGGAGGGGACACGGTAACGGGAGCTATATATTCTTTAAATAAATTCAGGTGTTATTGGAGGGGTCACCTGTTTGGGTATATATAACGTCTAGTCACAGCTTCATGACACTTTAAATCACTTGGAGGGTGAAGCGCGAATGTTCATGAAATAGTTCTATTCGGGGTGTGAAATCCCCCGTTCGGGTGATTTGGCTATCATGTGGCACTGATCGTAAAAAATATAGCTTGTTGTCTAGCGAATAGTTATAAAATGATCTATTCGGGGTTTGACTCAATCCCGTTCTGGAGTGATTAGCTATCACTGGGCTAACGAACGTTCTATAACATGTCGGGATTACATTGGTTGGGTATACAGGGCCACCCTATACATATACATGAATACTTGCGACGTTGTATTGAATTAAAGTGGCATTACATACTTTATGAACAAATGGTGGCTTCTAAATACGATACACTACGTTTTGGTGACTATTTTAGGGGATTTAAATGGTCATGCTTGCTTTACAATTCTCTTGTTTTTTCTAAATAATCATACATAGTTTGGTAAGAAAATTTTAGGATTTAAACGGTCATACTATACTTTAGGTAACTTTGGTTCAACACTTATACTTAAACTCAAATACTATGAAATCACTAACTTTGTTGACCTTTTAGCATGTATTTCTCAGGTGTATTAGTATGCTTGGCTGTACTTGATGTGTGCATTGGAGTTAATTTGACAAGATCTCATTCATGGATTTCTACTTACATACAAATGATCAAATCTCGTTGGGTTGTTTTCAAGCTTTTCATTGTGATTGCATTTATGGGACAAATGTTTATCTCAATTTCAAGAAAATCAAACGAGTTTACTTTTCAATCGGAAACATTTAGAGGTCGTTCTCTTGTATTTAGCGCTGTGTATTATGAAGTAACTCTCCCGGACACCATTGTCCGCTGCAACACACATTTTTGGGGGTGTTACAGATTGGTAGATTCAGTGCATTGGTTATAGAGAAATAGGTTGCATTTTTTATCCTTTGCGACTTTAACCGTGTTTCCCAAATATTGCATCTCGCAAAAATTTTCCCTAAAGTGCTAACTACTACTTACTTACTTGCTTAGGTTACTTGTTAACATTAAGTGATTACATGACATTATAGATATATTTTATATTATATCATTAATATCATATTTATTTATTATATTATTATATATATATATTTTAGATATTTTATATATAAATTTTATACTTGCTTCCTTTGCGTTTATCGTACGTTTTTTTATATATGATGTTAATTATATAAATACGAGAGACTTTCTTAAAGACAATTGGGGGTTGCCAAATGGATCTAATTTTATACCTCAGAGACATGTAAGTTACACAAATGGATAGCATTTTACTTCTTAGGAACATTGTGAGTTGCACAATGGTCTTCATTCGTTCTCAGGACATTGTAAGTCTAAACATAGGTCTCTAAGAATATTGTTTTTTCTCTTCATAATTTATATACACTTATCGTATACTACGGAGACCGTCATAATTTTGTTTACATGGAATTATGTATGAATCTAAAGATAATACAAGTCTTGTATGGATTATTGATATTGATATGTTAATCCAAAAACCGTGCTAACAGTGTACTGTTTACTCATTGGTATTATGTGTGAATCTAACTATTACAAGCGTCTTGTTGGGCGAGACTTGTATAGGATATTGAAACGATTATTGCTATGGGTGACTCGTCCTGTAGACACTTTGTATCTTATTTACACTATCCCGTAGTTAACTCATTAACTTTGCATTGAACACTATGGTCGATATTTCCTTGATTGTTTTTACTCCAGTCTCGAAGACGAGTTTTAATAAAACAATCGACCCTTACTCATCTTAGAAGCCATGCATCGTCATGTTAACACACTTGAAGGTTATGTGAGTACCGCGTATTGATCAGAAATTATAAAATTAGATATGATTTATAATCTCTTATTGGAAAGGTTTGGCAGACGCACTTTCAGTTTAAATAAAGAAGATTGTAAATCCCCGAACCATATGTTTATCATTTATTTACTTACATAAATTAGGATGCCTCTCTTTATGTAAAGTTAATGAATTTATTAAAAATGTGTGGGCTTAATGGTATCCATTATGACACGGAAGATGAGTCGAAACCCGTTAATTCACCGGATATACGTTTAAAAGGTTTTAGAAAACACAATACGTGTCTTTTCCCACTCAGCAGAATCTTAAGGCCTCACTTAGAAACTACCTTATTCATTCTTAAGTTAGTATTTTGGGGGCGTGCTAATCCTCGCATCACGATGTTCATGGAACTAACTGACTTGTTATCACCACTTGAAACTTAATTGGTGTTTATTTCATCACTCTGAAATATCGTCTTGAGTACCATATTCCGCCGCCTATCACATAAGCTCTCTCGCGAGCTCCTCCCATTTGTTAAGCTTTATTCTGGGAATATTGTTTCTCGAAATGTCCTCATTCTCGGCATCCCATCACTATTTGTTATAGTTATTATCGTTATGGTGCGTTGTTGGGGGTCCCGGAGCGGGTCCCAGCATGTACAACTTTAATCCTATAGGTAATGCAAACCCCTTTAAAACAGGATAAATCGACCTATCGACGAAGAGATCTAGTCGTCTATTCATTAGGGACACAATAGTACGAAGAACTTTGGTGCGATACATCATAGTTACGGCTCTAAGTAAGTTGGATACTTAATCTCATTTAGCTCGTAAAGTTACCTTATTCTCGAACGTTACAGATATCTAAAACGTGGACTTCGTCTGGAACATTTCAATTCTGTATATGAACATACTCACTGTCTGACTATGACACTTCATCCTTCTCGATGATTTCATATTAAGAGAATTTCTTTATAACGCGGTTATCAATATAAGATCTGTAATAGTTATTTTTGTGAGATGCTCCTGTTTTGATATGATTATATATCCTGTCAAGACCTAGCTCAATTTCCTTGGTTTAATCTGTGAAGTGTCATTTTTCAATACGAATTTTTCTAAATAAAGTTATCAGCGTCTTGTTTAGAACTAGTT
This sequence comes from Tanacetum coccineum, assembly GCA_026074375.1. Taxonomy (NCBI): domain Eukaryota; kingdom Viridiplantae; phylum Streptophyta; class Magnoliopsida; order Asterales; family Asteraceae; genus Tanacetum; species Tanacetum coccineum. Next base: position 23,488 of record BQNB010029504.1, on the reverse strand, counting down.
TATTAAATCTTAAATTTTTTCTTGGTCACACAATCAGTTAACACAAATTTAATCTCGGGACGAGATTTCTTTAAGGGGTAGGTACTGTAACATTCGGAAATTTTTGAAATTTTAAATGACTATTTTACCCTTTGACTTTTTGGGTATGACTTGACTTTTTGACTTTTGATCTTTTATTGTCACATAAAAGCGATTACCGCGTAACCGGTAAAATTTTCGGAACATATTTTAAATAATATATTCATACTTTATTTTTATTCTCCTCATGTGCAAGTTATTTTTAACTTATTGACTTGTATAACGAAAAGATTATATGTTATTCCTTAAGCTGATTTATCAAAAAACGAACCCAATAATCGCGTTTTTTCATTAGTTCGGACTATAAAGGCATTGTGCTGTTAAAACGATATTCCTGAAAACTTTTTAATTTTTGACGAGTCCCGTATAACAGACAGAAGTGACTGAAATGCCCTCGCACTTGTTTTTAGAAACAAGAAAAATAATTAAATTTTATTTTAATTAACTCATTTTTAGTAAATAATATATTTAATAAATTAGTCATCATTTTATTTAGGGACGTTTGTTGAAGATGCAATTATTCAAGATATAAATTTCATTTTACGTACAAGTTTATCGGATAATATACACATAATTAATAAACGTTTTAATTAAAGTTTATAAAACGTTTATGAAATTTTAGTCGTGTTGAATACAGTTTTTATGGAAAAATGGAATTGGAATAAACAATGGCGCAAGTTTCGTGTCTTGAATCATCCGTCAAGTCGCTCAAACGAGTCCCGAACCGATTAGTTATCTAAAAACTATAATAAAAACTCTCAAATTGTACCCCATATATTGTGACTGTAACATTTTATGGTATATTTAAAAAAATCCTATATACGTTTTATTTCATTACAAAAAAAATCATTAAAAACACACACACTTGAACACCCTCTCTCTCATCTCTCTCACTTACTATTTATCCGGCAAGGCCCCCCCCACCTCGGCACCGCAGCCGGAAAACTTTTCTGGCGAGTTTTTTAGACGAGTTCAAAAATGTTTCTCTTCACCCGATCTATCCGATCCCCACACCTACTCGCTGCCACGCCCCCCCCCCTCCGGCAGCCGCGCCGCGCCACTCACCACCCCACTCCATCCTCACCGCTGTCATCATCACCACCATACTACCACACGACGTAGGGTGCGTTTGGCTTTCACCGAAAGGGGTGCGTTTGGTTTTGATAACCACCAAAGGGGTGTGTTCGGTTTCGATGAAAAACCAACAAGGGTGCGTTGGTTTTGGTTCTCAGCCATTAGGGTAGGTTGGTTTTATGTTTCATTAGCCAAGGGTTCGTTTGGTTTACTTAGAGACGCGTAGGGTGCGTTTGGTTGTTATATTCATCACTAAGGGTGCGTTTGCTTGTTGTTAACACCGAGAGGGTGCGGTTTGTGGGTTCATAACACCGAAGATGGTGCGGTTCGGTTTGTGTTTTTCACCGCCAAAGGTGCGTTGGTTTGGCTGTTCAGCCACCCCTAGGGTGCGTTTGGCTGCCAACCACCCACAACACCACAAAAGGGGTGTTTGGTTGGCTATTAGACAACCAAGGGTGCGTTTGGATATGGGTTTACTAGATTAGGGTGCGTTTGGTTTTGTAGAAACATGTATAGGGTGCGTTTGGGTTAGCAGTTAAACCGTACGAGGGTGTTTGGGGTTAGCGGAAAAACATAAGGGTGCGTTTGGGTTAAGAGAAGACAACAAAGGGGTCCGTTTGGTTGGTTTAGCAGAAATAGGCGTGTTTGGTTTAGCGAAACAACATAGGGTGAGTTTGGTTTACAAAAATGGACTAATAAATATATTATTTCATATTTAATAATTAAAACCGGATATTAATGGTGTTTAAATTTGGTTAAATAAATATACTATTTATATATTTCGGTTAGTTTATTATTCCTATAGTATATATTAAATAATATATAATAATATTATATACTATATATATATATATATATATATATATATATATATATATATATATATAGTGGGATTTTCAATACAGAACCACTTTTTTGTACAAAACCTACAGAACCAGCCTTTTTACTCCTAACTTATGCTTGATGTTACATGTTATCTATGAAGTTGGCTTTTTTGTAAATATCACCTAATTATTTTGAGAAAAAGAAAGAATTAAATCAAAGGGCAATTCAGTGTATAATGTATTTGCCCCTAAAAATGTGCTACCTTACTGTTTAACTTACCTAAACCTACAGTTACTCATCCCTAAAAATCAATGCGCATTCTCTTTTCCCTTTAGATCAATACACCGTTTCTTCTCCCGATTGAGCATACATAAACAGGTATGAGAAAAATGAATGTTGTTGCTTTCTTATCTATCTACAAACCGACCCAACATGTCTTTGTAAATTGAAGATCGGTTATTGACGATTTTGAACTTTTCACAAAACCAAATCGCAGCCTATGTCATGCCTTTGTTCGTCTTCCGCGGCATTCCCGCAACACATTTGTTCTCTTGGATCAAATAACAATAAATTTAAGGAGAAGATCGAATGAAAAATAAGTACAAGTTTCAACAGCAGGTATGGTTTTTGTTAATATTTTTGTTTTTTAAATTCACATTTATGTGAAAATCAAATTTATTAGTTTTATTTGGGTTTTTAATTCGTTTATGTTTCAAAAGGTGTATATGATTTTAATTCGTTTATGTTTCAAAAGGTGTATTGAACTCGTTGTTTTGTTGATTGATATATATGTATGTTCTGTTGAGTTTCTTATTGAGAGAAGTCTTTTAAAATGTATTTTTGTTTACTTTCGAAAAACAAATAGCATATCGCTTTTTGTTGAACTCGTTGTTGTTTGAATTATGTTTTATTGAATCTATTCATTTTTTAATGAAGTCGTTGTTGTTTTCTACCTTGATTCGGTAGAAAATGATGTAGATGTAAAGGTGGAAGACAAAGTAATATAGTATTACCTGTACTTGTTCATGCCAATAAGTATCTTGTAAATTGTAGTTTTGTTCATACATGTTGATTCATGGACACAAGCTTGATAAAGGTACATGATTTTCTTCTCTTGACTTTGATGTTTCTTAGGTAACAGGTTTGAAACGATACGCCATCAGACACGTAAGATTGACGAGACTCATGTTGAGGTTTGTTTTACCATGCCACTTCTCTCCTCCTTTACACTTACTGCTGAAGTTGTCATGTTCATCATCTGTTATTTGTTTAAGTTGGCTTAATAATTTGTTTACGTCACTATGCGATTCTCGCACCACATAATGATAAGAAAGTTAAAGTGTTTTTGTTACTGTAAGCTAGGTGGTTCTCACCATACATATTTGAATAGCTTAGTAGTCATATGAAAACTATTTTTAAAATACATATTGGACTTTGGGGAAACCTGGCATTTATTCATCGAGAAAATGTTGTACATTTTACATTTTTACCCGAATAAGCTTATACCGATAACATGTTTACCTTTGAGAAGATCTAAGGACCAGGGTTCTGAATCTGGCTTGTGGATACCAGAAAAATTTTTGTTCTATGAAATTATGGTAATGTTAAGCTTTCTTTGATGTTTGGAGGTGTGAGTGCATATTGGGCAGGGTAATTTTATCAATCAAGTGCTTATCAAACTTTTTTGATCGAGTCCTTATAAATTACCTTAGGAGGTGTGAGTTGCATACTGGAGGTTAAGTTTATCGATCGAGTGCTTATAAATTACTATGGCTTTGATGGTGTGGGAAAAATGGGTAGCTTTGAACAATTTGAGTGATGCAGTAAGAAATTTTAAATTCACAAATGTTTTTAGAAAGCGTGCTACATATGGTTTTTAGAACGGTTGGCACATACTGTTTTTCAGGACACGTGCACTATTTCTAATGAAGTTGAGGAGAAAGCACAACGTGCACATATGTTCTAATAAATTTGAAGAGAAAGTGAACTATGCACGTATGTTTTAGAAGAGTGCACACATGTTTTTGAATGGGACAACTATATTTAAAAAGTTGCATTTTATTATGTATTTTTTATTGTTATGTTGAGCATGCTCATATTACTTTGGCGTGTTAAATGAAATATTTGTTTACTACTTTATGTGTGTTTTAATTGATCTTTGTTTTGGTTGATTAAAGTTTAATTAATTCTTTTTTTATATATATTTGTTTTAGTCGGGATGGCTCAATCATGGGAAAGACGGCGTGTGATGAAGATTATCTACAAATGCACTTCTTTTTTAGAAGGCGTACATATGTTCTCGAAGGCAGTGACATGATTTGTTTTTTAGAAGACGTGCGTATATGTTGTAATGATTTTGATAATACTTTTGTTTTGAATTGTATTTGATTTAATATCAAAAAAATTATGATATATATGTTCTTGATTTTTTATATATTTAAAGATTACATGTATATGTTTACGTTTTTGGTTATAAAATTCAAAGATTAAATAATGTACACTAGAAACATATGTGCAATTACCATTCTAAGCAAAAAATGTATGCTAGAGACACATGAAATTTACAACATTAAAAAAAAAAAACATATATGCACCTTTTTTTTCACAAAAAGATGCTTACAGAAAAAAATTATATAATTAAAAAACAAAATTTCAAAAGTGTAAATGCTTAAAAAACGTTTTTTTTAATAAAAAAATTCAAATTGAAAATTGAAAATGAGTTTTACTATTATACCCTTTTGAATTAAAGAAAAAAGTTTAATAATACTAAATTTTCATTGGTTGAAAGTGGTTCTGTAGGTTCTGTACAAAAAAGTGGTTTTGTATTAAATGGTCACTATACTATATAATATATATTTTATACTATATTTATATATATATATTTAAACACGCGGAGGAAATTGCAAATCGGATTGATTGAAAAAAGGATATATGTTATATAGCTCATAAAGTTTGTTTTTAAATTTAATTATACAATAAACCGATACATAAAAGAAAGTTCTTTTACAACAACGCAACTAGTTTAGTTTAAAATAAGTCGTATCGATACACTAAATTATATAAATTTTATTTTAATAATTATCGACAGGAAGTTAAAGATCAATTATTGATTGTAAAAGCTTTGAAAACATCATTTATATATTATGAAACTTTAAAACGTACGTTTACTTTTATGCAAGGACATTTTATTAATTTAATTGGTGATTTCTGAAAACGTGTCGAATTGTTTTGCTTACGTCTATTTTTCCCACTCGTTTCTTTTATTAATATCTATGCAAAGTATTATATACCTCGATTATTCCTTTGGATTGTTTGTCTTTGTTATATAATTCACGATATGAGTTATATATTCTCATTTTCATTATGTTATATATACGGGACTTTATTACATTCGTTGCGTTTACTTTTTCGATTTATTTTATATAAACAACCATCCAAAACTATTATCATTGAAATCTAAATCTTTTATCATCGTGTCGAGTTGATGTACTCTTCATCGGAAAACCCAAATAACATTTCTAGGTAGTGGTTCTTTGGCGTTAAGATAAATCGCAACTTCTTGATTCGAGTCGTTTTTCCGGTTTTCCGTTGTGGTGTGATTAAATGTGCTCAATTCTCCAGCCAATCGTTTACAACATCGATGTGAGTTTTAGCCCATGTTTTACTTGTTTTACATATATTTTAGGGTGTGAAACATGCTGTTTTGCAAATTGGTTTAAATGGTTGATTACAATGGTTGATACTCATTTACAAAGTTTGCTTTCGGGATTCCATTAGTTGAACTTCATTTTGGGTCACAAATACATACTTTACTTTTGAAATGATTACGGATTAGCTTAAGCGGATTGAACTGATAGCAACAAGTTACTGCCCGGGTGTTCTTGGAGGGGACACCGGTGAATGGAGTACATATTTTTACGTTACTTGCTAGAAGCTGTTCTTGGATGGGGAACAACGGTAAACGGGAGTAGATATTCTTTAAATAAATGCCAGGGTGCTTCGTTGGAGGGGTCACCTGTGATGGGTATATGTAAGTATACGTCTCCAGCTTCATGAATTGTAAATCATTTGGAGGGTGAGCTCGCGATGTTTTGAAATAGTCTCTTTTCGGGGTGTGAATCCCCCGTTCGGGTGATTTAACTATCAATGGGCAACGAAACGTTATAAGCATGTTGTCCACGAGAATTTTATTGAAAATAGATATATTCGGGATTGACAATCCCCGACTTCAGGGTGCTTAGCTCTCGCATGGGCAAACGAACGTTTAATAACATGTCGGATTAGAACCGATTGGTTGGGTTCTCAGGCCTACCCATAACATTTATACATGAATACTTGAGCAGTTGTCTGAATAAAGTGGCATTACATACTTTTGAACAAGGTGGTGCAACTAATACATACGAATTTGGTGACTATTGGGGTTTTTTAAATGGTCATGCATGCTTTAAATCTTGATTTCTTAAAATCGTACATACGTTTTGGAAGAACCATTTAAGGTATTTAACAAGGTAATACATACTTCTACGGAAACTTTGGGTTCAACAATTTATACTTAACAGAATCTATGGTAACTCACCAACTCTTATGTTGACCTTTTGAAGGCATGTTTTTTTCAGGTGAACTTAAGATGCATTGGGTTACTTGTTGTGCACTGGAGTCATAAATTTGACAAGATCTTTCATTCATGGATTGTACTGTACATAAAAATGATCAAATCTCGTAGGTTGTTTCTCAGCTTTTCATTGTGATGCTATTATGGGATCAACAAATGTATATATCAATTTCAAGGAAATCAAGGAGATTATTTATCAAGACGACACATTTAGATGTACGTTCTCTTGTAATCTAGCGTTGTCGTAATATGAAGTAACTTCCTAGGGACCACATTTCCAGCTGCGACAAAATTTTTGGGGTGTTACATTTGTTTTCTGATGTTAACAAAATTCTAACATTAAAATAATTATTAAGTGATGGGTTGAGAATCTAGTTTAAATGTAAGCTAATATATTGACTCAGAAACCTGTTAAGACTCCTCCACCAAGACATTCTTATGTTTTTTTGTGTTGGAAATGCTGCGCTAATCAAAACAAATAATCCACAACATACCAAACAAATATCAAACACAACTATATAATATTACCTCTCAAAGCCTTGGTATCATCCTCTTTAAGTTCTTCCATTTTCTGATCCTTAACCTCTTCGAGAAGCTTCGTACTCGAACTTAAACTCTTTTCATTAACCCTCTTATTTAAACCACCACCATCACTTTTCTCCTTCCCGTTGAAATGGTTATCTTTGTGAAAGATGATCAAATTGTTTGCACGCTGATGAACCTGTACAATAGCTTACTGATATGTGTAAAAGCCGATGTAAATTTACATTTTCAGCTTACTATATTGTGTTTATGCATTTGACACACAACCTGAAAATGTCTCCTCTTCCAGTAGTAGCAAACATGCTATCTTGTCGCAACATACGAGTAGAAACATACCATCGTCGGCTATACCTCAAAATAAAACAATCCGCATAGCTCAGCAGCCCTGGACCATCTTCTCGCAGCATAATCCCTTGCAATATTTTAAAGGAAAAAAAATAAAACTATTTAAATTTAATCCCTCAATGGCTCATAACATAATTACAAATGATTATTTTGTTATAAAAAAAGGACACAAAAGAAATTAAGGTAAGGGCATGACAGTGAATCTGATAAGTTGCACCTAACTTTATAGAAGATATCAAATGGAGGCTTCCTTAACTGAGGATTTTTTTCCATGCTATTATTTTTTTATAATACCATATATTCCTTTCATTAACTTTACGTTATACCCTCGAGTAAGAGAACTGAATAATTTCCAGGGCCAGTTAAAAGTCGTTAGTAGGGAGTGAAGCCGGAGATTGTCAATCACTTCTTTCTTTCTGGAATAGGACTAATAATGAGCTGGGCTTGTCCGAGGCAAGGATGCAGTATGAAACGATGAAAGCAAACATAGATTTCATTCATTATGTAACATTTTCCACGTGCAGAATTTTATTGCTAAAGTTATGTGTTTAGCTCTTAGTGGGGTGTGAAATATCAAAACTTTTGTAATCGGAAAGTGGTATGTATTTTGAAAAAGATTGTAACAAAGTGTGGTCATGTGATTGGAAGTATAAAAAACAATAGGTAACTTTATCTAAATCTAAGTAGTAAATAGGTTGCCGTCCAAAACTGAAGTCGACTACCTCCTAGTTGGCAGTTCGTTCGGGAATTTTTTTTCTTATGGGAAGTTATGATTCTTTGAACAACTTATAAGTCTATAATTTATGAGGTGCTCTTATTAACTTGCAGTCGAAAGCAACCAATGACAATGAAAATTTTCAAAATTATTTATCTGAAATAACTTATAAAAACTTTAATAAGGGATCAGGAATTTTAATAAACCATCGACCTGTACGCTATACATATAAAAATCAGTACTCCAAATCATATATGCTCATATCGTGTTATGCAACCAACGACCCGAATGGTGGGAGGATACAAATCCTATCATAAGCATTATATTGTACCAACGATATGCGTTTATACCATATTCTAAGTTTCGTAAGCCAAGTCTTTTTTGGTTCTCGCCAGACTGAAGCAATACCCGAAAGTGTACTCGTCTTTTTGTAATCCTAAGCTGGTATCTTTCTTTCTTTTTTGTGCCATAAATTTTTGCGAGCATTTCCAACTAACCGTATGTATATCACTGGAAAAGTATATCAATATAAATTAACCTAAAATAAGCAAAGCTCTTTATCACAATGAAATTTAGGCATCAAGACAACGTCAAATCAAACAATCTATAAGCCGGTCTATCTATAGCATTGACAGAATCTATTTTATCGTGATGTAAGTCAAATCTACTGATTGAAGCAGTTTATAATACACGTAAAATATAATATAATAATATAATCCCGAGAGTAATTAAGAAAGTTACCAAGTTTCCCTTGATAAAATTCACTCTCAAAAAAAATATATATATAATATAATATAAAATATGTATATTAAACCGGGCAAGTATGATCA
>BQNB010029503.1:0-55683 GCA_026074375.1 Tanacetum coccineum | reverse complement strand
GAAATAATCATTTTTGTAGTGTTTAGAATTTTAGATAACTAACTTCTGTACAAATTTTTAAGTTCTTATTATCCATAATCAGGAGGCAAAGAACTATACACTCCCAAAAACCTTTAAGTACTTATAAGTCATAACATAAACATAAGCTAAAAATTTGCACTCCTAAACACCCCCCCTAATACAAGTATTTCACTCATAAGCAATACTCCACAACAACAATACCCAATCTCACGGGTGGTGTTGGATGTGGGAGGTAGGATGTGCGAAGTGTGCAACCGCACAGAGCATCAAAATATATATCTCTTTATATATTTTGGGGCCTCAAATGTTGCTTCCTAGATCAAAATGTTAATAATATATAATATTATGTTCTTAATATTGTTAAACTCTACATCAAATGGCCGAAAGTCATGAAGAACTCCTACAAAAACTAAAGCTAGATGGTTACGGTATATCTTTACCGTGATGATTAGCTATCTATAACTTTAACGAGTGCAATAATTATATTTTTTTAAAACTGGATACTAGCATGAACATTTACTATGAGACCGTAAACTAAATAAAATTACGAAAATACCCCTGAAAACAAGTGAGTATTAACAGAACACCCGCGGTCGACAAGACAATATTCAAACTGACCCAACGCAGCAGTAACACTATGCTCAGCAGTCCATCCAGTCCCATCAGACACCATATATATATGTTTCCCTCCCTCACTCATGTCAGCAACACACCCCTCATCATCACTCTCCTCCAACTGATCACCACCTTCTCTGAACCGTCTCAAAGGGTGGTCAGTAACTAGCTTCTGAACAAGTGGTCTTTGGTCAAGTTTGACGCCTGATCTTATGGCACGTGCTCTTGACCATCTGAGTAACTGTGAGCTGCCTTTGGTGAGCTTACGAGGTGATGGTTGATGGTTGTTGGGTTGGTTAAGGTTGTTGGGATCAGGTGTGTGGTTTTGTGGGAGGTTGGATAAGGTCATCATTGTTGTTGATGATGAACATGAAGATATCATTTTTTAATCCTTTACTATTTTTATTTTTTTTTAGTATGTCGGTATAGGATTTTTATGTTTTGTCTAGTTGGTTGGTTGTCAGAGGATATTGTGAGGGGTGAAGTAGTCTTTTTACAAAGAGAAAAACACATTAAGTGAAAATTTCATATATGAGCATATTCGCTAGTAGTATATTTAAGAGCGTCAGCTCTCGGGGCATGTCATATGCAGTGACGGAGCCAAGATTTTAATTACGGGTGGGCCAAAATATATGATATCGAGTAGCTTTTAGCCTACAAAATAATGACGCTAAATAAACCACTCAGGAGTGGAGTAATGACAAAAAAACTTAAGAGTATCATAACTAATATGCGACAGTTCTCAAGTTCCATTTCATATATTTTTTGACTTAAACTCTTGAAAACAGATATCTTTGTTCTACATAATGAACACAAATGTTTGCTTTTCGAACAACATATTAATCGATACCCTAACAAGTGGCTAAGAGAGAAGAAACAAGATAAAATTAAAATAGATAGACTATAATAGAACTAATGTAATCAGAATTTGGTTAATAAAATGAGTGAAATGTAAATATTTAAAAGGGTGGGCCAAACAAACCATTAGTGACCAACGTAACATAAATCTAAGGAATATACTGGCTTATCATCCAAACTCTGGGTTGGCTATGGCCTACCCTGTGACATACATAGCTCCGTCACTGGTCATATGCATAAATTCGTGCAAAAATTACTGACAGGACCTGTATAAGGGTGTTTGTCCCGCAGAGACCCATCTCTTTTTTATTTACAAAATTGACCTAGTTCATCGCGTGTGGTTTTGAGCTATGAACTCGATGTACACATGTGTGGCTGTAAATCCAAGTTGAAAGTTATGCAAAAAAGTTTTGAATCCTAAATGTCCACGTAGGTTTATTGCGCAACAAGTATAGTGATGAAGTTTTTAATGTCAGACAGCATTTATTAGCCCTAGCTGATTATCGTGTGTATTTAATGTTTATCGCGTGTAAAAGGAAGTGATAAGCTCATTGGGAAACGCAACTGATTTAACCATACATAACAATGAATGACATTTCAATGCCAAAACCCATAATTTTTTTGTTTCGTTAGAATTCGGATACAAGTTTGCATGTATAAGAGAGGTTTCATCATCTCTTAGATATGCATAGCAAAAGTGAAAAATTAATTCGTAGTGAATTAGAAGAAGTATTGAGAGGTTACAAAAGTTGTTGTGTTTTTGATAATCGACTACTTAAGAGTTGCTAAGTTCAAAGTGAAAAAAACTACTTAAGAGTTGGACGCTATCAACTTCAACAATTGGTTCTTCATCCTTAGTAAATCCAATTAATTTTGCCACATTTAGGGAGAGAATGATGAATAGCACTCTCCAAGATGTTATAAAAGCACCTTCCACTTCTAACAACCATGCACAAATATATCGGTTCTTATATAAAATGAGGTTTCCTAAAATTACAAGAGAGTTTCCTAGCTTGGAAATATAGAATGGATTTAAAAGTTCACCTCTTAAATCATTAGGTATGTCTACTACCTGAAATTGGTGGTTAATCAAATCAAATGAAACAAGCATATAAATTCTGTAAGAAGAACCATCATCATTAAAAAACATTTTTAGAGCCACCCCAGAAAATAAAACTACCCACAACTGCTTACCCCTATGATCGTTTTAGTCTTATATCGACACGGGGCAAACGGTAATTCTCAAGAATGTTCCAAGTATCTGAGCTCAAAGTATAAATTAACACATGACATGGTCCTTCTTCGTAAAACGGCATAGAAATATTTAGAAGGGTTGGGTCTAATGTGTCAGGCCGGACACCGAAACCCCAAACAATTTTTCTAATTTCTGGCCGACTCGTCATATAAAGGACAACTACTCCAAAATATTTTCTTATTGATGGGTTCTAAAGAACTGCCATCATATGAGAACCATACGAAAAACACTATACCTCTTCAGAAGTGGTAATTGGAGTCAAAGATGAAAGTTGAATATTTGTATTTAGTGGGGTGTATGACATTTGTTCATCTACAGAACTCATAAAACCTTCGTTACCTACAATATAGGTTAAATTAAAACAACACGTGACACTTTAACGAGAACCGTAACCACAAATGAAAATGGAACTGTCTATTGTAAACCTCCATAGCTTTGACACCCTACGGAACTAGAGTAAACTCTTAAAATGAATTCTATTCATGATATTGATTTGAATTTCAAAAGGTAAGTAGTCCGACATTGTCAACAAATTACAAAGGAAATTTAGAGGAAGATGATGTTGATTAAAGAAGTGTAACATTACAGTGACAAAGTAGGTAATGAATAGAGGAAAAACATTGAGTTGACAAGTCCATGACATCTATTTGATCACTTAGTATTTTACGCGATTTATAACATGATTCTGACAGTTCAATTAGTATATAGAAACATTGAGTTGACAAGTCCATGACATTTAGTTGATCACTTAATATATTATGCGATTTATGACATGATCCATGACATTTAGTTGATCACTTAATAAATTACGCGATTTATGACATGATTCTAACAATTCAATTACTATATAGAAACATTGAGTTGACAAGTCCATGACATCTATTTGATCACTTAGTATTTTACGCGATTTATGACATGATTCTGACAATTCAATTACTATATAGAAACATTGAGTTGACAAGTCCATGACATTTAGTTGATCACTTAATATTTTACGCGATTTATGACATGATTCTGACAATTCAATTACTATATATAACATGAACCTAACTTGAAATGAAAAAATACTTAACTTTATCTTACATAAAAATGGATTCAAATATGAAAAAATTTAAATGTATAATACATTATAATGAAACGGTTCGAGGTGCGATTATGTATGATGATATGACGAACTCAATGTTATACAAAATCATAAAGAAATTCAATTCGTAAGCAAATTATCCAGTAAATTTATTGGTTAAGCTCTCGTCATTTGACAGTACTCTGGATATCACAGACGACAATAAGGTAAAAAAAATTGTTGATTGAGCTTGTAGTTTCACAGATGAATTAGCACATTTGTATGTTTCTCAACATAAACCAATAGAAGAAACTGCAATTTTTTTGTCAAACAATCAAAAAAACATGTTTTTTATTTTTGTGAACCAACACATGTCGAAAACATCAGCCCATCTAATCAAGACGTAAACCCATCATTCTTTAATAATAATAATACAAGTACGTCTTTTTTCAATGATGGTCTATCTTTGAATTTTAAACCTAGTGATTTTTAAAAGAATGAATCCAGTTATAAAAATGAGCCCCATTTCACAAAACCAGAATCCTCATTTGCGTTCGGATCATACGACGAAAATGAAGATGAACAAAATGATTGTAATGATGGTGTAGATGAAAACACACAACCCATTTACCATAAACGGAAGAAGTTCATGTCATTTATGCCTGACATTCCAGAAACACCAATTTACAAGTCCAAACGTATGATTTCAAAGTATTATAATAAAGAAATAGAAGTTGAAGTTTGTAATATATTTGACAATAAGGAAGCTTTAGACTTAGCTGTTAGATGGAAAGCTTTAGATGATGGATACCAATTTTTAACAAACAAGTCAGCCCCAGAAAGGTATGAATTAAAATGCTTTCATTTTAATGAATGTGTGTGGTCAATTCGTGCTAGACGTTAGGGGAATACAAATAAGTTTCACATTACATTTCTGAATGATGTTCACACTTGTCTCAAAACTCAAACATATCCTAACCATCAAAATGCAAACAAAAAAGTAATTGCTCACATTCTCACTCCTAAGTTACAAGATAATAGGCGTGTTTTAGAAGGGAAAGATATACAACAAGATATTTTGTCAGAATATAAAATAAATATATCTTACTAACAAGCATGGAGAGGAAAGGAATATAGGATACAACAGATAAGGGGTTCACCGTTTGAATCTTTTGAAATGCTCCCGTATTATTGTCCCAACCTAAAAAGAAAAAACCAAGGGACAGTCACACATATCAAAACAAATGAAGAAGGAGTTTTCAAGATGTTATTCATTGCCATTGGTGCTTCGATAAGTCATGGTCACCTTTTTTGAATAATTAAATAATAGTACGTTACTATACTATATTTATAATGTTTTATTTCAGATTTGTACGTTCGTGAATTATCTACGCCCTTTGCTTATAATCGATGCGGCGCATTTAAAGGGTCAATACAAGGGAACAAGTGTGGTAGTTGTGGGCATGGATGGATACAACCAAATTGTGCCAGTTGCTTTTGGTATACGTAAAGGGGAAACCGGCCCATGTTGGTCATGGTGGATGTCCGTACTCAAAGAATGCATAGGTGATAACCCCATTTTGCTTTTCATATCTATAGCTTTGGCAGTACACAATGAATTCTCTTTAGCCTTTCATGTTGTATGTTGTCGTCATCTAATGATGAACCTGTCTTTGAAAAAGAAAACAAATGAAAGGTCTATACTGGAAAATATGCAAGGCGTATACACCAGAATAATTTACAAGCAACATGAACATACTACAGGATGTTCAGCCTGATGCATACCACAAGCTTTTTCAAGCTGGTCCTCAAAGATGGTCAAAAGCGCGTTGCCCACTAATTCGTTACAATTATATGACATCGAATAGTGTGGAGTCTGTTAATGCTTGTACTGTACTGAAAAGAAAGCTACCAGTCACAATGTTAGCCGAGACGTATCATGCAATGGTACAAGACTGGTACTTTAAACGTCGAGAAGTTGCAGGTATTTCTCTTTGAAACATAAACTAAAACTTCAATGTTTTTTTTCAATATGAACTACTTGATTAATTTTTGTTTATGTATTCATGTAGCAAATACGAGGTATGAAATAACTGATTGGGTAGCGGACAAAGTGCATAAAAGAAAACTAAAAAGTGCCGCAAGGATTGTTCACGGGGTTAATCAATATCAAAACCAAGTTTCAGACGGGCGATATAATCGTGAAGTCAACTTTCTGACCGGCTCTTGTGAATGTCAAAAATGGCATCTTTCTGGGATACCGTGTGATCACGTTATAGCTGAAACAAGGTTTATGGATTTGACGGATTATGTGCAATGTGTAGCAGATTGGTTTAAAAAAGACAAATATCAAGGCACTTATGCGGAATCAATTCATTTTGTTGGAAATATAAAAGAATGGGAATTCCCTAGCCATATAATTCCAGCTATTCCTCCTCGAATGGACAACCCACAACCCGATCGTCCAAAAAATACAAACCGTATACCATCTCAGGGTGAGGAGCCAAGAGTTATATATAGTAGTAGATGCAATCAAGCGGGCCACAGACGTGATCTGTGCAATAAATCATTTGTCCCTGAGCTGCCTGTAAACATACGTAGTCGAGATAATCAACAATTTTCAAGAAATGACCAACCCTCTTTCTACAACCCACATCAACCGTATGACAATACTTTTCAGAGTTATAACCAATACCCATCATAGCCATACGGTGAACCACATACCCATCACAACCATACGAGCAACATTACACAGACACATCTCAACCATACGATGGACATCACACACAATCATCTCAAATGTATGAAGAATACGATTCCCAGCAATATGCCTCTCAACATCTAGATGATCTAAACAATAATGGTTCAAATAGTTAGTTTGACTCGTTTGGTTTTTAACCATTTGTATGTTTTTATGTTTTTTGTTGGTTTGTTGTTAATTTGTAATATCTGCTATGAGTGTTGTAATGTATTTAATTTTCAATGAAACTAGATATATTACCACAACAACCGTACATAAATAATTTAAATGTTTGCTTTAAATACTTTGGACAACCTCAGTGTCCTTGATGAAAACAAAAAATATGGATGTGGGTCACACTATATAAACCACGTTGTTGTGGTTTAACTTCAACAACAACATTACATTGTTTCCTTAACTCATTTCAAAGTTTAAACAATGACATTCAAGGTCCTACTACACTATTATGGAAGGTTCACTAGTCCACATGGAAGAAAATTTGTTGGTGGGATAGTTGCTACCGTAGATCCAGTAGAGTTAGACAGCTTTTCAACCGATCAAATGAAATTAATATTAACCAATTGTTTGGGTTATGATGAAAACTCCCCAACATTTCTTTATATAAAGAAACCTAATTGTAGTTTCGATTCAGGTCTTGTACCTTTGGCTGATGATATACAAGACAGCAAAATGATACTCACGTATACTCAAACTCATCAAAACCGAATACATGTGTACGTTTCTCGGGTGGAGATATCCCCACTTGTCGTGGCCGAGCAGCGCATAGATGAGAGAATCAAAAAGGAAAATCAAGAAAAACCTTCTTGTTTAAAAAAATTATTTGATTAGTTACTAACTAACGGTCTTTTATGATTGTATTATCGTATTATGATTTACATTTTCTATTTTCCCATGCTTGTTTGTACCATCTACTTTCCTTGTTTCAGGCTTTAACAATAAACATTGAAGTGACAACATAATGAAATGATATATTCAGACAACGAAATGACTTATCAACTTTACGCTATCAAATTAATATATATATATACACACACACACACACACACATGTATACAACTATGTTTTTTCAACAAATATATTTTAATTCACACTTCTTTCTTTCACCAAATGTCGACGTCTACTAATACTACTTTCGAGTTCGGTGTAAACCACAATGGAGAATTTAAACTTAACCCGCTAACCTATCAAGATGGTTTAGTACTAAATATTAATGTTCTAGCAATGGATTTTAAAGATATGGTTAGCTTGATAAAAAGAAAAATACCAAGACAATTTACTACTCTTTATTACATGTTGTCACCAAACAACACGTTATCAGGTATGAAAGCAATTAAGAATGATTATGATACTAATGTTATGTATGACACTGTAAAAGTTGCTGGGAAGCTCCAGATTTCTGTTTCTCATCATCCCATAGATTTAAGCATGGTGTTGGTTCCAAACGATGGTTCTTTGGAATAATCATTTGCAGGTATCATTTCTAAAGAAACTAAAATAAGACAACAAGAATCACTCAGGTATCTACATCAAATGCAAAAACAAAATAAAAGGTTCGATTACTGTGAATTTCTTGGTAAACTAGGATTTATTAATAAAACAAAACCTACTACACCCTATACACAAACTATTTTCAAATTTATGGTTCACAATAATGGCCAATTGGTGATCGATGACACACAAAACTCGATGTATGTCAACGGTTGAACAATGAACATCACCATTCCAAGAATAAAACTAGAAGAGATGAAACAATATTTGTTTAATATTATCGGTACAAAGATTCATGCTCTTTATTATAAAATACCACACAATGGCTTTTCAATCACCGTCAAACTTAGAAACAACTATATGCATGTCATGTTTGATATATCTTCAGCACAAGGCAAATTGGAAATTTACATTGACCATATCGGTGTCAATTTTATTATAGCCAAATATATATTCCCAAATGCTAGCTTGGCAGAAATGATGAACCCTGTCATAATTGACTACACAAGTGAAAGTGAAGACTAAAGAAAGGGGGTAACACAAAATGATTACACTTATGATCAAATGGTTGAATGGGCGGAACAAGAACACTTTAAAGACGAGGAAACTAAAGAAGTTCAACATCAAATAACAATATGGAGTTGTGGCTTGTGGCAAGTTGAACCCTCGAACCCTAAATCCCTACGTCTGAATCATTTAGCATTGTAATATTTAATTTAGTTTGTCTCTTTGTGATTTAATTACAGTGCATGTGCTTTACTTCACACCGAACAATTTGAATTAATTCACTTGTTTCACCAACTAGTGGCATTAATTTGATTTGCCTCATTATGATATTAAATACAATATATGTGATTCACGTCGACCAATTGAATTAAGGAATTGCTAACGATTGATTTTTAGGGTTTCATCTTATATTTTTTAGGGTTTCGCTACACCTTCTACTCAGATCTTGTTCATTAATTACTTAATTTAAGGATCGTTCGTGTATTCAAAAGAGTTTATGGTATCGATTAAGGTTTACTAGTGGGTTGTTGATTGGAGTGTGAGCTGTTAAATGGAGTGTGGTTTCTTGAGTCAAAAAGGGAGTGGGGTGGGAGAGGGGTAAAGGGGAAGAATACGAATGTTTCAAACATAGAGGCAGTTAAGGAGAAGGATCTTAATGATGAACCTGTGGCGATGGAGGTGCAAAGTCCTTTGGTGGATCAAACTAATGCGGTGAAAACAGGTGGGGGTTCATACCTATCTTTACCTACACAGGGAACTACTCCGGCTAAAAACACCCTTGGTAATTCTTCATATGCTAATGTTACAGGTGAATCGAGTAAGAAGGCTGTGAATATCCGTACTTTATTTACACCAGGGGGAACGGGATTGATGTTGTTGTGCCGGTGGAGTTGATCCGAGCTATTAGTGAAAGGTTTGTGAGTACTGCTTATGGCTTCTTCTTGGGTAAGCGTGTGGCTTACCCTGTTGTTGAAAATTATGTTAGGAATACTTAGGGTAAGTTTGGTTTAGTTAAATCAATGCTTAACTCGTCTACTGGGTTATTCTCTTTCCAATTTAGCTCTATGGATGGTTTGAACTCAATGCTTGAGAATGGTCCATGGATCATTCACAATCATCCACTTATTCTTTGAAAGTGGAATCTGAATGTTGATCTTATGAAAGAGGATGTTGGGAATGTGCCGGTTTGGGTTAAACTTCATGGTGTTCCCATTACGGCATTTAGCGAGGATGGTTTGAGTGCCATTACTATGAAACTTGGTACTCCATTAATGCTTGACTCTTATACTTCTGATGTGTGCTTGCAATCATGGGACATGTCAAGCTATGCTAGAGTAATGATTGAACTTCGGGCTGACATGGAGCTAAAAGATAATATCATGGTGGCTATGCCTAAAATTATGGCGGAAGGGTATTATACATGTATTGTTCGTGTTGAATATGAATGAAAACCCCCTAGGTGTTCGTGTTGTAAGGTATTTAGCCATATGCTGGAGGAATGTCCCAAGAATATTGGATCGGGTGTGGCAAAGAACTTGAAGAAGCCTAGTTAAACTTCTCGAGGTGTTTCGGTTGGTACGAAGGTGGGTTTTAAACCTCATAAAGAATATAGACCCGTTCCTAAAGAGCCTACTTCTAGCCCTAGCGGTAATAAGAATAAAGGTGTGGCACATACTAATGAGGTTAGTAATTCAAATCCATTTGATGTTCTTAATTCGGTTGATAATGATGTGGAGTTTGGTACCAATGGAGGGAATACAAATTTGGTTAATAACGGGGCTAATTCAAGTGTATCCTCTTTCATAAATGTCGAAAATAGTAGTACTAGTTATACTCCTATTGTTGATAAATTCGGGAAGTTTAAATATTTACTTATTGATGGGAAAGCTATTCTTGTGGATGAAGCTGGTAATCCTTTGAAGAAGGTAGAGTTTCTGGGTGATTATGATAGTGAAGATGAGGTTGCACCAGTGATAATGATATGGCTCGTTCTTTGGCTTCAGAATGGATAGGCTGATAACATCAAATAGTTAATACATTTTAATATCAATTTCCTTATAAAAATGCTTAGAAATATGTTATTAATGTACGAAAACATTACTTAATTATTTATTATTAGTTTTCAAGGACCAAGTAAGCATTTTAGCAAAACACAAGGGATTTGGACATAGAATGCACAAAGGTGAAGAGTCCTAGACAGTTTATGGCGTAACACCCCCGAAGGATTACACCATAACATACTCCAACAAAGAAATGAGTCATCACACCCTTTACAGCATAAAGCCTCTCCTACTTTACACCACAACATTCAAATTTACAAGAGTTGATTTATCTGAGTCAGCATTACAACGTAACATAGGCGACAAGGTTACGCCGTAACATCATTTTATGCCTAGAAGATTGGAAGCTTACATAGCGAGATTACGGCGTAACATCTCACAAGGGTTACGCTATAAACATTTAGAAGCCTATAAATAGAGCCCTCCTCCGGCTCATTCAGCATCACTCACTTCCACCACTCTACACAGAGTTCTAAGGGGTGAACCAAACCCCCAAGGTTCAAAACATTTCATCATAAGGTCCAAAGGAGAAGTCACTTACACAATTATTGTATTTAATTGTTCATTTCATCCTCTGTAAGAATTATGATGATTCAATCCATGTTTTTATTCATTAATTCTTGCATTGCTGTTACCATGAGCGGCTAAGCACTCCTAGTGCTGGCCTAACCATGTATCTACTATTGTTATGATTATGATTTCCTGTTCAATTATGGTTCTGTTAGATATCCTTATAGCCTTTCATTGATCCTCATGTTTTGGTAGTATAGAGGGTGGCTTAGATCTTGTTAATCCTGATATTAGACTTACCATGTTGAACTTGGGATTAGTGGGGTACTAGGGTAGCTTGACATCTATCCCTAGTGTAGGAATTAACCAGATTACCGCCTTTGTCACATTAAATACTTAAAAAGTATGGGAACTCTTTCAGAGAGGGTTAATAATCGGTTTAGATTATAGATTGGTCTTAAGGGTAGTTGGAATTTAACCACTGCAAGCTTGGATGCCCTGCTCGTGTGATCGTAGGGGAATGTGGGATCGCAGAGTAAGTATAGGACAAACCTCAAATGAAAATTCGGGTTTGTCGACATTAGAACCACTAATAGAACTTATAATTGAACATTGCACAGGAAAATGTAATCGTATCATTGGTAGTGAAATGGTTAGGTTAGCACGCCTTTCTCCCTGAATTCTTCTATCTATTTACTTTATTGCATTTACTTTTCGTAGTTCTTAAAATCAAACCTAAAACCATTTTCAAATCGTGACAATAATCAAATTAAACTATTTAACCTTAGCTCTTGGGACGACCTCGGATTTACCAAACTACTGCACTACATACGACCGGGTTCTCTGCCCGTTAGTGCGTGTATCGGTAAACGAGTTTTATAAATTTAAAACTTGGTAAAATATTATTTAAAACAATTTACGCATCAAGTTTTTAGCGCCGCTGAGGAAGATACGCTTAACCACTTCAAGATGAAAGGTTTTAGGATCCTCTTGGAACCGTGCACAAAGGCAGATGTAGAATCGTGGAGGGGGTGAATATGGTTTTCTTGACCTCTTCGAAGTTTATAAAACTTCAAGTCTCAAAAGAGCCGAGTGGTGTGCTAGTCTACTTTGTAGCAAGAACAATAAGTATATAGAGAGAAAGAGAGACACCACGATATATACTAGTTCAGGAAGTGAGGTTTAGTCCTTCCGTACGTCTAGTTATGAATCCACGACTCCGATACTACACTAGTATAATCCTTATGGTGGACTATAAAAGAGATCATTACAATTAATTCCACCGATATGCATAAAGATTGGCGCTCACAAAGAAGAGTTACTACTTACAGTATTCTGCCCTTGGAATCCACCCCTAAGAACCCGTGATTCGACTTAACCTCTAGGATCACTTAGATCAACTAGGACTAATAAGAACTTCCCCTTGGAAGTTTACCAACCCAAACTAGACCCCCAATGATCTAGGCTTGGTCTCACGGATACAAGACTTCCCATACAACTCGATAAAATGAAAGATAGATAATTAAATCAAGTCCTAACCTAACCTAGAGACTCGATTCTAAAGAAAGGGTATGAGAAAGAAAACCCTCGACAAAACACACAAGTATGGATTAGGTACTTGTGTGGCTCTCTTGCGGAATGATAGATGAGAAGTTTGGAACACTTTGATGTTAGACTTAGAGGTTAGGAGGAGAGAAAAGAGAGGAAACAATGTATGCAAGAGGTGAGGAATAACAATGCACAAGGGTGGGCCAAAATCTCAAGTGTTGTAAAAACATCTCGCGAGTGGCGCGCTGCCCACGCATCAGCGCGTGGCCAGCGAGCCAGATTCCCAAAATATTTTCTTTGGGATTTTGGCGTTTTAAATACCTGCACTTGTTAAACCCCCAATTGTACTTCATGCTATAACCTTTCAATCATTCTTACACTCAAGGTCAACCAACTTAATTTTGCCATTGATAAAAAAACGTTTTGTGACGTATTTAAAAGGTTTATCTTGTCCGAAATTGTAAAGAGAGAAAGAATTATCGACAGGGCGTTATTTTAGGTTTCCCTCAAATAAGTGTAACTTGCTTAGTTGGGATCCATATAAGGTTGGAAAGAGCTAGTTAGAGTACAAGAGAATATTCATAGAATATTCTCAACTTGGAGAGAAAAGGGGGAAGAATTTGAAATTTGAATTTCAAATCTTTTAAGTACATGTTGGATAAGAGAGAATGAGTTGGCATGATGTGAAAGAAAGGAGATGAAATACGGAGAGGTACGTTGGATAGGTGAGATAGCAAGATCAATGGTAGAAAGAGAGGTGTGTTTGTTATGTGAGTGAAATGTGTTTGTTTGTGAGAGGGAAGTATGTTTGTTTAAAATTGAATTCAATCCAAGGGAGGAAAAGAGAACGGGGTATGTAGAATCTCAATAATCACATAAATATCACACGAAAATAGAATAGAGAGAAGAGAGAGATAGTGGAGGTGTTTGGTAATACTTGAAAGCCTTTATTTATTTCACATATATTACACACACTCACATTCTCTATATGTATAGAGATGGATTTATATATACCCTCCAAGGGGCCGGTTTGGGACCTTCTTTTGGGGCTTCATTGGGCCGGGGTCTTGGACTTTATAATACTTAGACTAACTAACTAGCCTATCGGATGAACTGTTACATGGCTTAATATTGTCTAACTATTACAAGACTCGTGAGATCGATAATGATCGTCACTTTAATAAAACTAAATTCTTAACAATCTCCCCTTAAGGGACGATCATTGAGATCTCATTAATGATCAACACTTTCTGAATTCCTAACAATCTCACCCTAAGGGGTGATCATAGAGATCTCTTTTGTGACATTGATCTTTGATCTTTGAAGCTTATTGTCTTGATCATATGTCTTTCTCGTGTAATAGTTGTACTAGTTCCTTTGTTTCATTCATGCTCTTGTGATCTTAATCTTAATCTTTTCTTTGTCTTTTGTATTTGCCTTTGAGATCTTTCATCGTCACTTACGTTGAATGCATCTTGATTTGTATTCTAATGATTGGCTTGATGCATTTGACCAACATACTCATACTTGAGTTGAAAGCTAACAATCTCCCTCAATGTAGACCTTTTGACTTAATCATGATCTTGATGACTTTAGAGGAGTTATTAGATTATTAGAGCCGCGGAAGTGTATCTTTGTTTGTTTTGAGCTTTCATCTTTGACACATAAATCTTTAAAGCTTTGAGTATAAGTATTGGTTATGAATTTGACAGAGCTGGAAAGAGTTGGTTGCACCATCGTCGGTACATGCATTTAAATGGTTAGCAATAATAACAGATATGGACGAATATGGCTTTGTCATTTGTCGAAGTTCAGTTGTGTAACCTCCGATTCCCCGTTTTATAGTATAAATACTTTACCTGTGATCAAGTAGATTCAAAGAACCTCCTTGATAGGGTTTACAGATCAAAGTGTTAGATCTCTAAACGCATATGCATTTGATTTACCGTACATGCTAGTTCTCATTACCGGAACGTCTCAAAGCAAACAACACGATAAGAGTGAATCACTGAATTACTATTTCAATGATTGAGTCATCAATTCATATACTGTATCACATTAGATTTCTAGTTAACATAAGTTTGATTCGGAAAGAATCTTTAACAAGAGACGCCATAAAGCAATGTCTGTTTGATGTTAACAATGAGGAGATTTCCATTGTCATTGTGATACTAATAAGAGTAGACCTCTATTATGGTATGGAGATCTGACGATAATGCATATGATTCTTTGTTACAACTTGTGTTCTTTATTGTGAACAACAAGTGTATTATGGAATTGTGTCCTAACAAGATTTGTAATTTGATCTCTTTTGGTCAGACTTCATATTGTGCATTTTAGTTTTAGTGATCGGAGGCTAGAGCTGACTGCCACCTTTTTAATATCAATTAACTCAGAGTAAAAAAGTCGATAGATAATGCATTTATCTATGTGAGAAATGAAACAAGAATCTTTTGAGAGATCTTGAGTGGCTAAGAAGGGTTGTGCATTGCATCACTGGGTCTATGATGTCTATCTTCAATACGAGAAATCATCTTTGTGATTCTGATAGCATATGTATTGACCTAGTTTCTGCCTAATGTTAATGGAGGGATTCTTTCTTTACACCCTTTATCATAACATTTCTTTTTCATTCTTTGACCCCTTCAATGTTTACCAAGACATCATTACTATCACCATATTGTGATTGTTCCGGTGATAACTCATGGCTTAGTTAACATTTTCCCATTTTCTCATTCAACTCCATCTTACCTAAGGACTTCTATTCTATCTAATGGACTGTCCTTGGGTAGATCCCTCCAGCTCTGTTGGATCATAGGACTAATACCTAACCTAACCACCTTATGACTTCATCGCCTTCGTGAATAATTGAATTGTTTGGGTATTTGATCTCGAAACCATAAAACCATTGAAAATCAATCAAAGTGTTTGATATTAATAAAAAGACGTTTGACACTTTGAGAGTTTTATTTTATCATTACACTTTAGGCTTTTTGTGAAATGCTCCCCTTATAAATGTGCATAGAGATTCGAAAGTGTTTTGCACAAGGAGGAAAGAGTTACGCACTTGAGTCAAAGAGGATCACATTTTAATCTAATTTTCTCCCTCTCAAAAATAGCATACCGTATGATATTTTTTATATCAATAAAATAAAATAGCTATTTGAGAATTTTGAAAGCACATGGGAGAAAACGGCTATTGCATGAGTATTATTAGAACATTTTTTCTTCACTCCCCCTAAATGAATGAGGGATGGAGATAGTGTCGAGTATACAACTTTTGAAAGATTTTGAATTTATTGAAAATTCTTGAGAAAAATTATACTCAGATACTATAAGTTAATGAACATATAAAGTTTGTCATGAAAAGATTTGTTCCCCCTAAAACTTTTTATGTGAATCTCAAGAGAGATAAGATGCCTCAGTATAACACACATCGTAAAAGTACTGGTATGCTACACCTTTAACCAGCGGACGAACTTGAAGTAACACAAGAGTATACAAAGATACCAGGGGGAGCACACGATGGTGAAGTGAGGATTAGTTTGGAGTGTGAACACACAATTTTGAAGATTTTGAATTATCATTTGAGAATTCTTGAATATAATTGTTGCCTGGGGACACTATTGAGAATCACACTTCATGTTTGGATAATAAATATTTTATGCAAGTGGTGTATCTACAATCATTAACACATTGGTTTTTAAAAGCTCCCCTTAAAAATAGATATCAGTCAAAGGATTTATTAAGGACGGGAGTGTTGAACACACAATTGAAATATTATGAAAAATATTTTTGATAAACTCTTGAAAAATTATGTTTAAATATTGTCAAAACCCATGTACTTTAGCTCAAGATTTGTATAATTACTTTTTGATCGAGATCATGTCTGAGAAAAGTTGTTTATTATATTTATGAAGGAAGGATAATGTACATGAATGTACACTTCCTTTCTTTAAAGTTCGAGTTATAGCTGAAATTCTCTAGAGTAAGTTTTGAGCAAACTTATGAAAAGTTGTTGATAAGTATGCTCGAAAACTCGAATATTTCTCTTCCTTTGAAGGTAAAGCGCACTGAAGCGTACACTTTCCTTTTATTAGAAAAACCGAGTTGTGCAATATGTTGTATAGAAGTCATTTTGATGAGCAAAATATTGAGAGATTTTTAAAACCCTTTAAAAATTTTTGAATAATTTTTTCTTGAAAACAAGAAGATTTCTTTTCTTTTCTTAAGATAAGTGCACTGACACGTACACATTTTTTTCTTTGAAAACACGGGTTTTGTACTGAAGTATATGAAAGCCATTGACTTGAGCTACAAAACTTTGAATGAATTGATTAAATAGCTCAAAACCAAAAAGATTTTTCTTTTCTTTGTTATGGATAAACACACCGAAGCGTACATTTTCCTTTTCTTTGAGGCACGAGTTGCAATCTGATATTTGATTACAAACTATTATTTAGAAGCGCGGGTTGTAATTTGAGATGATTACAAGTTATTAATTTGAAGCACGGGTTATGATCTGCAATGATTACAAGCCATTAATTTGAAGCGCGGATTGTAATCTGAAATGATTACAAGCTATTATGATATGAAATTAGACAACAACCTTTGGAACCCATTTAAGTACGATGTTAACAAGTTTACAAAATTTTAAAAACCATTTAAAGGTTGTGTCAATTCGATGCAAAGAAGTTGTATTCCAACGAGGACTAGGAACCGGTGTTTCATTTGGAAATAATTCTCGTAGAATCAACGAAGATTAAAAATTCCTTTTATTTTTTTATTTGTTTTTGAAAACTTGGATTTTCTTGTAGAGGTTTAAATCTTGATGATGGGGAATATTTCCATTTGTTGTTGAAACCCGATGTTTCATTTTGAGAATTTATTTTTGAAATGAATAAAAATCTTCCACTGTTTGGAAATTTCAAAGCAGAGTCATTCTTGTTTTGTAACGGAAGCATTTTTGATTTTGAGTATTTGAAAGGTTTTTAATGACTTTGCTTTGGTCTCCAAACTTTCTTTATCGGTGTAAGCGAGAGTTTGGAGTTTTAAGAAACTATTTTTTCTTACTTGAATCACTTGAGCTCAAAACCTTTTGAGGAGATGATGTTTCAAAAACTTGAGATTTTTAGAAAACTTTCTATCTTGTAGATAAGATTATAAGAGTTTTCTAATTCTCAAAAGAAATGACAATAATTAGAGAGTGAAAGTGGAAGGGTATGAACACTTTTAGGAGAGAGAAGGAAGAGAGGAAAATAATAGATTAGTTATGAAATCGTAAGTGAACAAACCAAACCCTCTTCCTGGCTGTGGAAGATGGGGTAATAAATACTTCTATTTAGGCGGCCATGGGCCCTAGAGTGGGCTAGTCATAGACTTGGGCCTTTCTACCTTATCAAGGTTCCAAATACTAAACTACGAGCCTATCTTATGATATTATAGAAGTGCCCGATACTTTTTGTATTTATAACAATCTCCCCCTAAGGGAGGTCACTCCATTTTACAAAAACGGTTAATCCTAGCATACTATGCTTATCTTTAGTCTTGAGCTCGTAGTCTTTAAACTTCAATCATTAACTTGTGATATGTTGTAGTGATCTTTGACTTTAGGCTTGAGATTTTTCCTTTAAGCTTGACTTGTATATGATCTTGAGCTTTTTTGAGATCATCAACCAAGCATAATCTCTTTTTGCCATCTTGTAATCTTTTCCTTCTTGTTATCTTGTGACTTTTGGACCAACATGCTCATACTTTTCTTGATTTTAAAAGCTTGTGTAACCATATTTCTTGAAATTCTTTAACTTAAAACTTCGTCACTTCATGGAAGACGTGCGGTATCATAGTAGTGGAATTTTTTTGAAATTTGTTAACTTTAATACCTCGTCACTTTAAGAAACACGTATGGTATCAGAGTAGAGAAAGTATTGAAACATGTACTTGAGCTTTCATGATGTCTTTACATATGTCGGTCGAGTATGGAGGCTGTTTTTCCCTTTATTCTGGCATTGACTTTAGATTGTCATCGGTTAAATGCTGGCCTCAGTCAGGAAAATCTGCTTGAATAGTGATGGTAAACAACATATATGGACAAAAGTGGCTTTGTTACTTTGTCGAATACGGTTGTAATAACCATGGTTCCCCGTTAATCAGTATAAATACTGCCTGTGATCAGGTAGAATTCTGAAGAATCTCCTTGACAGGGTTTCGCAATTGTACTAGCCGTTCTCATTACCGGAGCGTCTCAAAACAGACAACACGGTAAGAGTGAACCGGTAAGTTATTATCTTCTCGATTAAGTCATCAATTCGTGTTCATCTTTCTTATGTCCAGATACCTTTGTGAGGCTTCCCATGGACATAAGATTGAAAATTAATTTAGGAAAATCAGTCGGTGTGTTAAGATGTAAACGGTTTTTTATAACACACCAACAGTTTTATCTTTTAAAAATTCATTTGTCAATTCATAAGCTCAGACCTGAATCGATATCCAGTATCTCCAAGTTTGATCCATCGTAAGATCTCACAAGTCACCTAATACAGGAGCTAGTTTGATTGTTGGTTTGGAAGAGATTTCCATCGTCCTGTGAAGACTTTGTAGGCATTAAATATGTTGTTTTGGACAAAATCACAAGGATAATGTGTAGGACTCTTAATATGTTTCTTGTTTTCACATTGTGTGAATTAGCAAGCATATTTTTGATAAGTGTCCTAATGAGATTTATGGATAATCTCTTTAATGGCTCTAGACTCAATAGTGCGCTTTGGTTTTAGTAATCAGATGCTAGAGCAGACTGCCACCTTTTCAATATCTAAACTACTTGAAAGAGCTTAAAGTCGATATGAAAATGTGTTTAATCTCCTTAAGAATATGAAAACAATTGTCTTTTTGAGTGACTTGTGTGGCTGGGAAGGAGTTGTGCATTGATCACTGGGTCCATGATGCTTCTTCAATTAAGACAATTAGCTTAGTGTTTATGATAAACATATGTATTGGACCACGGAGGTTTATGCCTAAGTAATAAGGAGGGCCTTCTTTCTTTTGACCCTGTAATCTTAACTTTTCTTTTTAATTCTTTAACCCCTTCAATGCTTACCAAGACTTCATCACTTACACCTTGTTGGGTTTGTTCCAGTGTCATCTCTATCTTAGTCTACATTTTTCCATTTTCTCACTTTACTCCTTTTTTAATCATACCTATGGACTTCTATTCTAACTAATGGAATGTCCCTAGGTAGATCCCTCTAGTTCTGGCTAGATTATAGGAATGAATACCTAATCTTAACCACCTTATAACTCTAACTAATTACAAACATGGTCGGTCTTTTGGTATTTTTCTCAGCCTTAAAACCATTTGTAATGCTCACCCTCAACATGTGCATCGATGTTCGAAAATGTTTAGCACATGATGTGTGAAGCTTGCTCTTGAGTCCTTAAAATCACATCTTTAGGCATATATTTTAATCACAGTTTCTCCCCTTATTAAAAATGTCAAATCTCTTGATATTTTATGTTGATCCCACTTCAATAGATCGAATTCCTTAAGCTTGTTTAAGGTTTAGTTATATTAGATAAATCTAACGCAACTATAGTAGAAATTGTGTTTGAATGTATTAAAGATTATGCGGAATCTAATCTTTAATATTAAGAAGAATGATTAATGAAACAATAATTCAATGGAACATAAATTCAACTCAAAAATAGCTACAAATATATTATTGTTAATAATACTGAATATCTCTTAACAAGTATAGGGTTACAAAGACCTTTGAAGCTAAGGAATATTGCGACTAAGGATTGATTTTTGGTTTTGGTTTTGGTACATCAAACTCTATGCCCTAGGACCTCCTTTTATACACCAAGGAGTCCTAGTAGGTTTTCAATAATTCCTTATGTATCTAAATTCTTTTCTACAAACAACTAATACATATCATATAAAGCAGTACTAACTAACAACATTAACTTGATATTCACTAGCATTAGTAACTTCAAGCATATTTTCACTAGCATCATTAACTTCAGCTGAGCAGTCTTAACTTTGTACTAACAATAGTAACTACTTAGCCATTTTTTTCTTTTAAAGTTCATCGCATCACTTATTATTCAGTAGCTTTGTCCTAAATGTGTTACTTTGCAAGTAGTAAACTCTTAACATATTTTCTTTGACAGTCTCTGAGTTAGTTACTAAATCCAGCTGAGCAGCATTAACACAAAACATGAGCAACAATAATTTTCAAACAACATCAAGGAAGATTTTAATCCTAACAATCCTCCCCTAAAATTGATATTCTTCTTCAAAATCATCAAGTTTCTTTATTTAAAGCTTCATCAACACCAGGAGGATACTTCCAAACACTTCTTTACTTCTTAAGCTGTTTTATGATGAATTTAAAAAGCTGATAAGCTATTTTACTTTCATAATCAATTATAACCTTCTGTTAGCCTCAAATAATGAGTCGAACATGGAAGTTCGTTCATTTAGAATACTAAGTCTCGGTCATTTTACTATGTAATGTTGTAATAGGCTAGAACGGGTAAACGGGCTCATTTTATGTAATCTAACCGATCACTTGTATCAGGCGAAAGCCCAAGTAAACCTGAGCCCGGCCCGTAGAATAACTAAAGGCATGAAAGCCTTTTAGTTGGATACATATACACCTCACCAAGGAAGGTGAGGTGTTAGGAATGAGAATTACCAAAAGAGAGTTAGTTTCGCTATAGATAATGCATCTAGGATAACTAATGTCTTGAAACTCACAAATACTTTAGGATCCAATTTGTCATGTATTCCATCGTCCTCTAATTCTCTTGCAGATTGTACAACTCATCCTATTCATTGTTGACTCTGGATGCACAAAGCACATGATGGGCAATCTATCACTTCTGTGCAACTTTGTTGAAAAATATCTGGGTACCGTTCGTTTTGGCAATGATCAATTTGCTCTAATTCTTGGTTATGGGGATTTGGTTCAAGGAAATATTATGATCAACAGGGTTTACTACGTCGAAGGTCTCAATCACAATCTTTTCTCGGTTGGTCAATTATGTGATGCGGATTTGGAGGTTGCATTTTGGAAATCTACGTGTTTTGTTAAAGAGTTCTTCAGGGAAACGACTTACTAACGATAATCTTGGAATGATCTCTTTACAATTTCTCTTCAAAAACAACATCTTCAACTTATCTGTTATCATGGTAAGCTTCACAAACTCAAGCTTGGGTTATGCATCGAAGGACTTTCTCATTCAACTTCGACTAATCAACTTGCTTTTAAAGAAAGATATTGTGAATTGGTTTACCAAAACTGAAGTTCTGTCAAGGATCAAACTATGTTTCCTCTTGTGACAGTGAGTTAAAGCACAAAACGAACGTTCATCAAGTCAAAGACTGTTTACAAGTTCAAAAACGGATGGTTAAATTTGCTTCCCAATAAAATAGGGCTTAGTGTCCAATGAGGGTTGGCTAGCATAAATGGGAAGAGTTCTATCTCTGGTATTGTCGTTGAATACTCCCAGATATACTTGGACAACTCTTTCTACGCTCCAAGGATGGAAACACCAGAAGTTTTAAAAGGACTTTCTCTCGATGGATTCAATGAATTCTTCAAGCCCTGTTTTTCTGTTCGGCACTGACAGGGCACTGTGTTCTTTAAACAAGTCACTTAACTGCATTTCATCTTAAAGAAGAAGGGAATTGAGCATCAAACATTCTACACCTCGAAACATCTGGAACAGAACGGCGTTTGTGAAAAGACCGAAACCGCCACTCTTGTTGAGGCTTGCTCGAACGATGCTGTCTGGCTTCCTAATCTACCTTTATTTATTCTGGGCTGAAGCAAATTTGCAACTGCATGGCTATACTCGAAACAGATCAATATTCATTCCCAAACTCATGAGAAGTCGAACATTCTCACATCAGGAATGAAGAAAACCCTCAATCCAAACACCTTCACATCTTTGGTTGCAAATTGTTAACCTAACCTTAGCATGGTTGGAGCTTGATATGATGAAAGAAAAAGGGGATCCTGCATTTTGGTGGGATTACTCCACTCAGTCAAAGGGTCTACTCGTGTCTACAACAAGTGAACAAGGTTGATAGTTGAATCCATCCATCTCAGATTTGATGAGATGAAAGAGATGTCTGAGACGTTTTTTGCTAATGACACTTCAGGCCTCGTTCCCCAACGACAAAAGGCGTCAGATTATGATAACCCTAACCCCGCACCAGAACTACAAAATGTTTCTCCTTCAGAGATACATAGTTCCATCACCATCAGGAGTTGGAACTCTTTTAGGGTCCTTTGGTATGGATGAATTTTTCAATGATGGTACTTCTGTGTCACAAGTCTTCTTCTCCCACCGAAAATTCTATTCAAAAAGACACACTACCTTCAATGCATATTCAACCTCCATCAGAACCATCAACTCCTACAAATGTTCATGCTGAGGAAAACAACGTTAATCAAGCAAAATTCACCAATCCTTTATGTACACCGATACAAGAAAATGCTGAGTCTTCCTCACGTAATATTGGAAATTCAAATGTACATACCTTCAATCAACCTCAAGATTCCGAATACCGATGGACAAAAGATCACCCGTTAACTCAAGTTCGTGGCAATCCATCCAAGCCAGTGCAAACAAGACGGCAACTTGCAACCGATCCTGAAATGTGTATGTTCGCACTCACCGTGAGCACTGCTGAACCAAAAAACATTAAGGAGGCAATGGCTGATTCTGCATGGATAGAAGCAATGCAAGAAGAACTTCATCAGTTTGACAGACTACAAGTTTGGGAAATCGTTGACAAACCTTTTGGCAAGAACGTAATCAAGCTAAAGTGGTTATGGAAAAATAAAAAGGATGAAAACCAAACTGTAATTCGCAACAAAGCACGACTTGTAGCAAAGGGTTATGCTCAGGAAGAGGGTATTGATTTCGAAGAATCATTTGCTCCAGTTGCTCGCTTGGAGCCTGTAAGGATTTTTGTCACATATGTTGCACACAAGTCTTTTCCAATTTATCAGATGGACGTGAAAACGGTATTTCTTAATAGTCAATTGAAGGAGGAAGTTTATGTTGCACAACTAGACAGATTCGTTGATCCTGATCATCCAGACAAAGTTACCATCTAAGGAAATCTCTATATGGATTAAAACAAGCTTCGAGAGCCTGGTATGATGAACTCTTAAAATTCCTGATTTCCAAAGGTTTTTCTAAAGGTATCATTGACCCGACCCTATTCACGATAAAATACAGGGAGGACATTCTACTGGTGCAAATTTACGTTGATGACATTATTTTTGGTTCCTTAAAATAACCCTAAATTTTCAAAACGTTTGAAAATTAATGCACGTAGATTTGGAAGATGTCCTTAATGGGGGAAAAATGAAAATTCATTTTAGGACTTCAGATCCACCAATCCCCTCGCGGTATTTTTATCAATAAGGCCAATATTACTTTAGAGATTTGAAAAAAAATTGGTTGGAAAAAGGCAAAGCTTGGTACCCAATGGCTACAATAAACCTAAATTAGATGGCAGAACTTGAGTGGTGTGAACCCCGTAGAACAAAACTGACTACGTAGCAAAATCGAGTGTCACTCATGTATCTGACATTAGTAGTCAGGGACGCGGACATAGTGCATAGTTGTATGTTATGTTGCAAGATATAAAGCCTAAGACCAGACTGAAAAAATTAACACCTCAAAGAGGTTTAAAAGGATATAATTCGATACTTAAGAAGGTACCTTAACATGGGGACTCTGGTATCCGAAGGGTTATGGCTTTGCAAACTAACCGCTTTTTCAGGATGCGTTCTTCGCCGGGTTGCGTTGATACTAGCAAAATCCTTCTGGAGGCAATTACTGTTCCATTGGTGAAAGTTAGTCAGCTGGATGTCAAAGAAGCAAGACTGTACTGCAATGTCATCCGCAGAGGCTGAATACGTGGTGTTATCTGCAAGTTGTGCTCAAGTCTTGTGGATGAGGACACAACTTTAAGATTATGGCTTCAACTACAACAAAATACCGTTGTATTGTGACTCTCAGTCAGCCATAGCAATCTCATGCAACCCCGTGCAGCACTCCCGTACCAAGCACATCCATACTCGGTATCATTTCATCAAGGAACAGGTTGAAAATGGTATAATTGAATTGTTACTTTGTCAGAATTGAATACCCCAATTGGTGATATGTTTTTACTAAGCACCTATCCGAGTTTAGGTTTCAGTATCTTGTCAGGCGAATTGGTATGAGATGTTTAACTCCAGCAGAACTGGAGGGTCTGACAAAAGAATCTGCTTGATACTTCATCAAACATCACCATGTACATATTTTTGAAAAAAAATAATACAAAAATATATAATTTCAAAAAGAAAAATACAAAAATGTAAAATTTCAAAAAGAAAAATACAAAAATATAAAATTTCAAAAAGAAAATACAAAATCAAAAATCAGGAAAATGTTTCAAATAAATATTCTTCTTCGACATGTCTCTTGGAATTGATAACTTTACGTACCTGAAATGCTTGATTAACATCGACCGGCGTGTAATGTGTTGAAGTATCGAACAGGAGTTTCAAAAGTTTTCAAAACATTTCATTTCTAATTTTTTCTTAATGACTTGTAATCACTCTCAGATTGCAACTCGGAACCCGAACGACAAAGGAGCAGTGTACGCATAAGTGCGCTTATCATTAGTGTTAGAGAGAGTTTCTAACTTTGGTTTTTCAAATAGTTGAACACAAATTTTTCAGAATTCTCAATGACGATTCAAAATCTTTCAAAATTGTGTGTTCAACACTCCTTCCCTCATATTGTTTTCAAAGACAAGTATTCTACATTTGGTGTTATTTTTTAAAAATGAGTCAATGTTTGAGGGGGAGCTTTTTCTGAAAAACATTGTTTTAATGATTGTTGGATACATCATAACATGACAATTCTTATATATTCAACACATTATAAAAGGTCTTAATAACATCTACGGAATAATTATGGACTATTAAATAGATTGATTTGTTATACAGTTGATTAGGTGGTGGTTGAGCACAATTTTTCAAGAATTATTCAATGACATTTTATAATCTTTCAAAATTATGTGCTCACAAGACTAACCCTCAATTATGTTATATTCATTTTAACAAATTAGGTATCATTGTTTTTGGTTGTCAAACGTTTAAAATCGAGGGGAGCAAGTTTCATTTTCCATGTAATTCATGCTAAATAAAGTTTTTCCCCAAGGTATTTCAAGACAATTTTAATAACAAAAGTATTTCAAAAAACTAAGTGATTAGTTATTTTAAATATAAGAGTACGAAATGTATTTAATAATGGTGATCTTGAAAATAATAAGTGATTTATCGACTCAATTGTGCTTGATTTCTTCGAAAAAGGTTTTTAGGGTATGATCTCTTACCTTTCAAAT
The DNA here is from genome assembly GCA_026074375.1 of Tanacetum coccineum. Classification (NCBI taxonomy): domain Eukaryota; kingdom Viridiplantae; phylum Streptophyta; class Magnoliopsida; order Asterales; family Asteraceae; genus Tanacetum; species Tanacetum coccineum. The sequence continues at coordinate 29,577 of BQNB010029503.1, read as the reverse complement.
CTTATTTTCACGGACGATTCTGAAGTAACTAGGTGGTAAGAGTTAGGTTATTTTGGTCCTCATGATCCAACCAGAACCGGAGGGATCTACCCAAGGACACTCCATAGTTAGAAATAGCAGTCCTTAGGTATGATTGGAGATGAATGTGTATAAGGGAAGAATGCCGACTAAGATTGAGCTAACACTGGAACAATCACAACAAGGTGTTAGTAATGACGTGAGTCCTACGCATTATCCTTGTGATTCTGCCAGAACATTCAGAGTGATACTCTTTAGTATTCACAATGACGAATGGAAATCCTGCTTGAGCCAGCATCAAACAAGCTCTTGGTAGGTGACTTGCGAGATTCTATATGAATCAAACTTGTGTCAACTGGAAAGAAATGATGGTGCGATTCAATGTGAATCAAACTTGTTCCAGGAAATGAATTGATGGCTTAATCAGAAAGATAGTAACTATCTGATTCACTCTTACCGTGTTGTCTGCTTTGAGACGTTCCGGTAATGAGAACAAGCAAGCATGGTAAATATAATACATATGTGTTAGAAGACCCTACGCTTTGAGCTGGAAACCCTGTCAAGGAGATTCTTTGAATCTACCTGATCACAGGTATAGTATTTATACTGTAAAATGGTCCTTTAGAACCGGAGGTTAATCTAACTAAATCCGGATGAATGACAAAGCCATATTCGTTCACCCGCTTTATTGCTAACTGTTTTATTTCAGGATACATAAAGATGGAGATGGTGATGCCTCATTCCAGCTGGAGTCGGATTCATTACCACATGCTCATGCTCAAACTACAAAGACATACTATAAGCATCAAGATTCAAGAATCATGAAAGCTCAAGAATTAAAGACAAAGACTTCCGCACAAACTCTGATATACAAGATCTTCCTTCAAAGATATCAAGTCTATCAAGGGAGATTGTTAGCAAGCTTTCAAGATGATGCAAAGTATGAGCATGTTGGTCAAGACACAAGATCGCAAGGTGGCAAAGACGATCAAGACGGAAGGATAAAGATTTAAAGATCTCGGACGAAAAAGACAAAGTCAAAAGACAATGACAAAGGCTAAAGATCAAAGATCACAAAGCATGAAGGAACAAGCCTACAACGTAGACAGAGACAAAGATCACAAGAGCTTAACGACAAAAGCAATCTCATTGATCTCACGAAGGAGTGTCACAATGAACTCACTTCGGGGGAGATTGTTAGCCTCAAAATATTGAGTCGAACAAGGAAGTTCGTTCATTATATTAGGTCTCGGTCACTTAATTAATTATACGTTGTAATAGGCTAGAAGGGTAAACGGGCTCGTAAATGTAAGCTAATATTGTATGTGTATCGGGCTAAAGCCCAAGTCAATCCCGAGCCCGGCCCAAGTAAAAGCCCACACGCCCCATGTAGTTGTGTAGGGTATATATACCATTTTCCATCAAGGAAAATGGTGTTGGTTCATTTGTAAACTTTGTTCTTGCAAGTAATTCAACCATTTTCTCTCTCTAGTTTCTCTCTCTAAACTTCTTCTAATTTCCTTCTCTTTTCTTCTTGAATTCGAGCTACATATAATGAAGTGAAGTGATTATTGGGTAACCGACATTTGGTATCAAGAGCCTCGGGTGTTTAGTGTTTGATTTGTGGATTAAATAACAAATTTCGTGGCTTTTTATTTTATGTTTGGTTCGGACTAGAAAAAAAAACAAAACAAAGAAAAGCTTGGTTTGATTTATATTTTCGTGGTTAAGTTGTTAAATCTTTGTACTTTCGTGGCTAGAACAAGTTCTTACATCTATCTTTTTACTTGGGCCAGGATCTTCGGGATTGTCTTGGCTTTAGCACGATACACATATAATATTAAGCTTTCATTTAGAGCCGGTTTCCCTTTAGGCCTATTTACACATATATTTATTTAAGGTGACCGAGATGACCTAATATAATGAACGAACTTTATTGTTCGACTCAATATTTTGAGGCTAACAATCTCCCCCGAAGTGAGTTCATTGTGACACTCCTTCGTGAGATCAATGAGATTGCTTTTGTCGTTAAGATCTTGTGGTCTTGGTCTCTGAATTCGTTGTAGGCTTGTTCCTTCATGCTTTGTGATCTTTGATCTTGAGCCTTTGTCATTGTCTTTCGACTTCGTCTTTATGTCCGAGATCTTTAAATCTTTTCCTTGCTTGTCTTGATCATCTTTGCCACCTTGCGATCTTGTGTCTTGACCAACATGCTCATACTTTGCATCATCTTGAAAGCTTGCTAACAATCTCCCTTGATAGACTTGAAATCTTTGAAGGAAGATCTTGTATATCAGAGTTTGTGCGGAAGTCTTTGTCTTTAATTCTTGAGCTTTCATGATTCTTGAATCTTGATGCTTATAGTATGTCTTTGTAGTTTGAGCATGAGCATGTGGTAATGAATTCGACTCCAGCTGGAATGAGGCATCACCATCTCCATCTTTATGTATCCTGAAATAAAACAGTTAGCAATAAAGCGGGTGGACGAATATGGCTTTGTCATTCGTCCGGATTTGGTTAGATTAACCTCCGGTTCCGTAGGACCGTTTTACAGTATAAATACTGTACCTGTGATCAGGTAGATTCAAAGAATCTCCTTGACAGGGTTTCCAGTCAAAGGAGGGTCTTTCTATCACATATGATATTTAGATTTGCCGATGCTTGCTAGTTCTACATTACCGATGAACGTCTACAAAGAGACAACACGTAGAGTGAAATCAGATAGTTACTATCTTTGAATTAGCCGTTAATTCATTCTTCCTGGGTAACAAGTTTTTGATTCACATTGAATCACAACATCTTTTCTTTTCGTTGACACAAGTTTGATTAATATAGAATATCGCCAAGTCACCTCCGCACCTGCTAGTTTGATGATGACACTGGAAGGATTTACCATTCTTCATTGTGATACTAAGGAGTATCACTTGAATGTTCTTGGCAGGATCCACAAAGGATAATGCGTATTGATCTTGTTAACAGCTGTGTGAACTTAATGATGATCAACAAGTGTTTGTCATGGAATGTGTCCTAACTGAGGATTTATTGATATCTCTTGGCTCATAGATACTCCCGTTTAGTTGCATTTTTGGTTTTTAGTTAATCGGAGGCTGGAGAAGACTGACACCTTATTCAATTTCAACTAACTCGGAGTGAGAAAGTCAATAGATGTCGTCGTTTATTCTAAACCCGTGACAAGAAGAGACAAGTTTTTTTGAGTGAAAGACTCCGAATAGGGCTGGGTAAGGGTTGTGCATTGCATCATTGGGTCCATGATGTCGTCTTCTATGTCAGCAATCAACATTGTGATTCTAGACACGCATATGTTTTGAACCCTGGTGGGTTTCTGCCTAAGTTGTGTGGAGGGCTTCTTTCTTTAGACCCTTTATCCATACATTTCTTTTTAATTCTTCAACCCATTCAATGCTTACCAAGACGTCATTACTAACACCTTGTTGTGATTGTTCCAGTGTTAGCTCAATCTTAGTCGGCATTCTTCCCTTATACACATTCATCTCCAATCATACCTAAGGACTGCTATTTCTAACTATGGAGTGTCCTTGGGTAGATCCCTCCGGTTCTTGGTTGGATCCATAGAAAATACGCTAACTTACCACCTTTTGTCTTCAGAATCGTCGTGAAATAGATGTTGTAGGGTATGGTGGATCGACCATGAAAACCGTTTCTCGGAAAGAGTATCAAGCACTTTGAGTCTTTAGATCACATTTTTATTACAATTCTCCACTTATTTTAAATTCTAAGTCATTTTGATTTTGAAATACTGTGTGATTAAAATTTGTCTTGGAAAGGCCATGGGGAAAAACGTTGAAGCTTAGCATGAATTATTTGGAACTGTGTCATCTTGCTCCCCCTCAATTTTACATATGTTTGACACCAAAAACTATGGTACCAAGTTGTAAAATCGATATAAAATTGAGGTTGAACACTTAGTCATCTTATAACTATCATTCTATTGAATTGTCATTATTATCTTGTTGTTATTAAGAGACTTTTTGGGAATGGTTTGAATACATAAGAATGGTCGTGAGATGATGTATCCAAACTCATTAAATGTTGTTTTTCGAAAAACTCCCCCTTGAAAGATGGAGTGTTGAACACACAATTTTGAAAGATTATGAATCGTCAGTGAGAAATTCTTGAAAAATTGTGTTCAACATTTTGAAAAACATCATGTTAGAAGACTTCTCTTCCAACTCTAAGGGTAAGCGCACTTATGCGTACACTATCCTTTTTCTTGAGCTTAAAACTTTGAATGTCTTGTAAGAACAGCTCAAGACCGAGAAAAGTTGAATTTCTCGTTGTTAGGATAAGTTATCTTTATAGATAAACTTTCCTTTATTTGAAGTCCGGGTTACGTACTGATATTTGCACATAAGCCATCAAGAAAAATTAGAAATGACATGTTTTGAAAGCATTTGAAACTCCTGTTCGAACTTCATTTACACGCCCGTGTCGATATTAATCAACATTTCTAGGTACGTAAATGTTATCGATTCCAAGAGACATGTCGAGAAGAATATTTTTTGAAACATTTTCTGATTTTTTGATTTTGTATTTTCTTTTTGAAAATTTATATTTTTGTATTTTTTTTAAATATTTACATGTTGATGTTTGATGAGGTATCAAGCAGATTCTTTTGTCAGAACCTCCAGTTCTGCTGGAGTCAAACATCTCATACCAATGCGTCTGACGAGATACTGAAACCTTTCTTCGGGAAGGGCTTTAGTAAACATGTCAGCCAATTGGTATTCAGTTATGACAAAGTACAATTCAATTATACCGTTTTCAACATGTTCCTTTATGAAGTGATACTGAGTATGGATATGCTTGGTACGGGAGTGCTGTACGGGGTTGCATGATATTGCTATGGCTGACTGAGAGTCGCAATACAACGGTATTTTGTTGTAGTTGAAGCCATAATCTTGAAGTTGTGTCTGCATCCACATTACTTGAGCACAACTTGCAGATAACGCCACGTATTCAACATCTGCGGATGACATTGCAGTACAGTTTTGCTTCTTTGACATCCAGCTGACTAGCTTATCACTTAGGAACTGTATTCCTCTAGAAGTGCTTTTGCGAGTATCAACGTAACCGGCATGATCGGCATCTGAAAAAGTTGTTAGTTTAAAGCCAGAACCCCTTCGGATACCAGACTCCCATGTGAATGGTACCTCTTAAGTATCGAAAGATCCTTTTAACCTCTTTGAGGTGTTTTCAGTCGGTCTTGCTTGATTTACCCGTCGGTTTCCACCTAAGACAAGATCTAAGGATTTATTGTTTCTCGATCGGACATTGGTAGTCTTTTTTGTTTAAGAACCTTATGTCGTGAATGGTATATGTCTTTCTGGTTTCTTAGATGCACTTGACTTTTCTACGGCATATATCCTCATAGTTGTCTTATGGAATTTTGCATCTATTCTGTGCAGGAGCACGAGGATTTAAACCTTGAGAGGTATTCTTTATACGTAATCATCATGATTTGCACTGTATAGCACTTTTTGCATGTAGACATTGCACAGTCATTGAACTCAAGAAAGGCTTTTGTTTCCTATTTTCCTAAGTGAACATCTTAGTTTGAAACCACTACTACTCATAGATGCTTGCCAATTCTAGGTTTTTGGTTTGCAACCATTGGCATGTTGGTAATCTAGCAGGATCAATCAAACTAGGATTTCCATTCACATCTTGTCTTTCCGAAGTTGTGCACTTTTCTTTAGCTTTCTTATAGGTAGTAGTTTATTGAACCAAGTCATTTGAGCCTACAAATGTCTTTAGGTGACAGAAATGAACATGCACAGGTTTATTCCAAGGAGGGTCCATGTTCAATCACATTTGATAGATTCGAAACTCTTGTTTTCTAATCTAGGACCAAATTCAGTTGAGTATGACGTGTTTAAAAAACAAAAACCATACCGACAAATTAGTTATTATTCACCGAGCTGTTTTGTTGAAAACTTCTCATTAGAAGAATTATGAAAAAGGAGTCGGTTTTTCTAAAACTAATGTTTTGAATTCTTGACATTTGTTGTCGCACAACAATGGTTATCAACTTGAGTTTCCCACATACTTCTTTACAATGTTTCTCAATGAGATTTCTTTAACTCACTTATTGCTAATGTTTCGATGTCTTGCAGTAGCTTTTCAAATCTGTAATTATAAAATATGTTCACGTTCCTCTTCGAAATACTTTTGAATGCATTGTTCTTTTGCAAACTGTGTCGATTTGTTCAAGTTTGTTCTTTTCTTGACATAGTTCTTGAAAAGCGATTTCAAGAGAAAAATAATGTATTACTAAATTTAGCCAAAACTCTGAAAAAGCTCAGTGGTAAATCTCTTTACTTACAAATTCAGTTTGTTTCAGAAATCTTTTGTTCAAGACAGTCACATTCACCATGACTAATGTAAGATATAAGCATTGTAATTTAGTTGATCTCATCTAAAAAATCAGATGAAATTGCAATAAAGAACACATAACATCTTTAGACACCATCTTGCAAAAGCATATCATACATGTTGGATAAATTCTGCCTTATTAGATTTCAAGTTCATCAGTTCATCTTCAGTGATTCAACGTACTTTCAATCTGCATGCATTTTCTTGCTTCAATTATCAGACAAATGCGAACTATCAATTCTGAGTCTTAAGGTCAAGGGGCATCAAACATGTCTTACTATTATTTCCATATTCTGCCAGTTGGTACGAAGAAGAAGAAGGTCGTTTAAATGATTTAACCCATGCATGATGACAAATTGTCTTACAGATGAATTAATGTTATTTTGGTCGATGACATTATATTTTTGTCTACTTTTTTGCTTATATGATTTAGACCACTAAAACTTTGGTAAAGAAATCTATGATTTTGAAAAATATTTGGTTATTGTTTCATAAATGATTTCTATTCGCATTCGACATTTTTCATTCTTATCATTTGCTGTGCGAACAGATGTTCAAATGCCATGAGTTGGGGGTTATTAAAATTTCATAAAGACTAATTAACTTTGGTAGTCAAAAGGTTTCACTAAGTCCTTTATTCAAAATTTGAACCGATCATCTCTTTAACAAAGCGTCCTTAGTCTCTTCCGATCGCAGGACGAGTCTGTTTGCAGGATCAGATGGTCATCGTGGGTATCGGTCATACACAAACTTGGTATCTCAGTTTGAGCCTTTTTGAGTACCTCGATTGGCAAAGGTAGGTCCTTCATTAAATGTAGGGCATTTGGGTGCAAACATATAAATGGTTAGGTATTGATTGACTTCGTTTTGTAAAAATTATCAATCAAAAACTAATATTGGTTTCCATTGAAATCATTTTGTCAAAATCTTTTACTTCCATAAGCTATCAAATCTGTTATTACTTTGTTTTCCTCTGACAAGAGCTTCTTAATGTGACTTTGTTAAAAGACACTGTTTTGACTGAACATCATCATGTTTTCTCTATTGGACAACAGAAATTTCACTATTCTTTAACTATAAAACCTTCTTTTATGTCAATTTCTTTTTGAGCTAATAGTCCTAGAGTTTCATGATTACCTTCGTCAAGTTTTTCATAGTCAACAAAAACGATCATTACAAGGCCTTTATACCTCTCAAACACATTCTGTATATTTTGCAGTGCAACTAATCAACTACCCGAATACTATTAATTCCCCTACGTTCTACTATTTTCCGCAAGAATAATTGCATCATTTAACTTCTTGAGTCAAATGTTGCATTTGGCTATTCTTTAATTGCTTTTGAATCTTTTTGATTTCCATCGACACAATCTTTAAATTAGTCAATTAAATTTGCAAGTGCAGACACAGCTCATCATCAACATTCTACATCTATTGGTCATTCTGAATATCATTATCACACATATCCGGTTAGGAATGACATTACTATCACCCGTTTCCACTACACATGTGTTACTAATGGATTCAGATTGGTCAAAATGTTGTATGTCATTGGCAAACACATTAGTATCAAATATCCGTATTGGTACCACGTTTTTCCCAATGCTCAGTGGGGTCCTTGGGCCTGAGACCCCCCCCATGCATTAGGAAACCTCCTGAATCTTTTGCCCCTGTAAACTGTAATGTGCTTTTCCAACTCTTGTTCATCAATCTCTCATCCGTGTCTGCTAGCCAGTCAAATTTGCTTTGCTTGAAGTTTAACACCTTCTCAGCTTGTTTACACAGACAACATCTTTTCCCTTGAAATACGTGGAGTCTTTAACCTATTTTGGCTTTCTGTATTCCTTAGCATAATGACCAAATTCCTTGCAGTTAAAACACTGTATCCCAAATGTTTCCACTACTGGACCATCCTACAGTTTTTCCCCTAGCCCCAACAACATTCACTGCCCTCTGATTCCCAAACTGTCCAGTCTGATTGTCCTTCCTTGTATTGAGTAGTATCCAAAATTCTTTTTTCTGGTGTTAAAAGTTATGAGGTTGGTGTTGGTAAGTCAGTATAGTTTCTTGAAGTACTTTGCAATGAAGATCCAAATTTTTCTCTGTCATGTCTTAATCTTCTGATCTTGTACAAGATCACTATCTTCTTCAAAGCTAACTCAGATGGTGGTGTGATTTGTTTGGCTATCACTCTTTACCTTGTATCTTGTATTTGCATATAGATCTGTTGGAAGTGAAGCTTTTGAATGTTGGTGCATATGATTTGTGAGAAATTTGAAGTATGGTAATAAGGGGTCTTGAAGTGTTTGATCAGTAGCAACAAGTGCTAATGGTTAGCATTCTGGCCATGCATTCAGCACGGAGTTTCCATGAACTTCCTTTTGTATTGTTTCCGAATGTCAAATAGCTTATTTAAGAAACTTCAATCCAACTTGTGTGTTGACTTCACAATTAGTGACAAATCTAGACCAATCTGGTTTGAAGATTTGAAGAATTGAACATTGATTTGCATCGTTCGCAACTGTCAAATTGTTTCTGGATCATTCATTTCATCATCTGAATAATCTTGTGTAAAAACTCAATTGTTTCTCCATCGTGAGAGGTGAATTGACCCAACTCCCAAATAATTTTGTCTTGACATCCTTGAATATTAGCGAATTCACCTTGTGTAGCCTATTCGATACTTCCCACATTCCTTGATCAGTCTGACATGCATAACAGTTGAGTTATATTTCATCCCCAATTCCCGTTCAATAACAAATGAATCGCTTCTTTCACTAGGATTCCAAATTATGCTCTGTTTTCAGGAGTCATATTCATAACTGTCTTGACTGTTTCTTGTTCAGGAACTGGTGGAGAATCCTCTATTGCAGGAACAGCTGGTGTTGTGACAATCGTTGGAGTGTAAGGACCTATGAGAATGCACTTTCGTAAGGCATCACCATTTGGTCTTGTATCAATGTATCATAAGAACCGTGATCGCCATTGTGCATATCGTCCTGTTTTCAAGCATGTGGTGGACTATCCCTTGAACCAGCTGCCATTATGTTGTTATCATTTGACTGTCGTTTGTGGAAGTTGCAAATTGGAGTTGTCATAAGAATGTTTAAGAATTATGAAGTGAAAAGAATGATTTGTATCGATCTTAAGCAGGATAATGTGGATTGTTATTGTTTGAGGAAAACTATTTTACAGGATTTTACAAGTCTTGACTAAACCTAGAAAATACAAGAGTATTTCGCGGGATTTTACTAAATCAAGAAAAACCGTAAAAATAGAGTAATTGTTGGTGAAATCGTTGTTGTTGTTGAAGAACTTGATCTTTTGTTAACGATTTGGGAGCTAAAGCGATGAACGGTGCACAAATTTTAAACTTTGGAGGACTATTGTTGAAATATTAACCAATAAGGACCAACGGTGTAATGCAGTTGTAACTTTGAGGGAAATTAAACAAACAAAGGACTAATGTGAATTTGGATTAGAGTCCAGGGGCTGAATGTGACAAAATGTAAATAAGTTTAATTAATATCAACATTTTCCCTCCACTGTTTACGTCTTCTTTGTTTTTAAAGTTATAAAGATGTAACGATTGAAAATTTGATCATTCGAACTCGATCGGTTATCGTCGGTGAAAGCCAAATATACCACGTTGATCGAAAACGAATCACGAACACAACGGTCTATGTTATAAGTCGTGTAGTCAACCGATACTCGAAACCGAAAACCAAAAATTTGTTAAAACGTTAAGATTTTGTGTTCCACTCGTTCGGCTCAAGAAGATGAATCTCGTTCGGTTCTTAAGCTTTACTCGTTCGGCTCATAAAATGTTTACTCGTCTTCGTACTTCTTGGAATTCACTCGATCGGTTAATCTCAATCCTCGAAGGATGAGACTCGTTCGATCCTCAAAGGAAAGTCTAGTTCGGTCCAAGCTAACAAGCCCTCGTTCGGTCCAAACTAAAGTCACTCGATCGGTCCTTGAAGGAAAACACTCGATCGATCCTAGCAAGAAGAAACTCGTTCGGTCCAAGCTAAAAGTCCCTCGTTCGGTCCAAACTAAAAAAAACCACTCGTTCGATCCAATGAAAAACCACTCGATCGATCCTAATAGCAGTCACTCGTTCGGTCCAAACAAGTATGTTGCTCGTTCGATCCAAACAAGTACTTTGGACGTTTTTATCTTCTTTTGAACTTGCGTATGTCTTAGCAACGCATGAAAGAACCACGAAGACACGCTATTAAGCCAAGGAACAAAATCGAATCACTTTGCTTAATAAAAAAAACGAAACCACAAAACCAAAAAAAAATTACAAACACGAATCAATCAACGAAAACTAACAAAAACTAAACCCACCCGTGGCGAATGATACCAAATGTTAAAACCAAATATCACCTTCACTTCATTATTGAAACAAGAAATATAAGATGAGAAGATATGAAAGAAATTTTAGAGAGAAGTTAGAGAGAGAAATAAAGAGAGAAAAATAGAATGGTTGAATTCTTACAAATGAAAAATAACAAATGAGAATCAACAAGAACCAACCACATTTTCCATAGAGGAAAATGGTTTATATACCCTACACAACTACATGGGTCGTGTGGGCTTTTACTTGGGCCGGGCTCGGGATTGACTTGGGCTTTAGCCTGATACACATACAATATTAGCTTACATTTACGAGCCCGTTTACCCTTCTAGCCTATTACAACGTATAATTAATTAAGTGACCGAGACCTAATATAATGAATGAACTTCCATTGTTCGACTCAATATTTTGAGGCTAACAATCTCCCCCGAAGTGAGTTCATTGTGACACTCCTTCATGAGATTAATGAGATTGCTTTTGTCGTTAAGATCTTGTGGTCTTGGTCTCTGAATTCGTTGTAGGCTTGTTCCTTCATGCTTTGTGATCTTTGATCTTGAGCCTTTGTCATTGTCTTTCGACTTTGTCTTTATGTCCGAGATCTTTAAATCTTTTCCTTGCTTGTCTTGATCATCTTTGCCACCTTGCGATCTTGTGTCTTGACCAACATGCTCATACTTTGCATCATCTTGAAATGTTGCTTTACAATCTCCCCCGAAGCTTGATTTCTGAGGAGTTATCTTTAATATCAGAGTTTGTGCGGAAGTCTTTGTCTTTAATTCTTGAGCTTTCATGATTCTTGAATCTTGATGCTTATAGTATGTCTTTGTAGTTTGAGCATGAGCATGTGGTAATGAATTCGACTCCAGCTGGAATGAGGCATCACCATCTCCATCTTTATGTATCCTGAAATAAAACAGTTAGCAATAAAGCGGGTGGACGAATATGGCTTTGTCATTCGTCCGGATTTGGTTAGATTAACCTCCGGTTCCGTAGGACCGTTTTACAGTATAAATATTGTACCTGTGATCAGGTAGATTCAAAGAATCTCCTTACTAGGGGTTTCCAGCTCAAAGCGTAGGGTCTTCTAACACAGATGTATTAGATTTACCATGCTTGCTAGTTCTCATTACCGGAACGTCTCAAAGCAGACAACACGGTAAGAGTGAATCAGATAGTTACTATCTTTCTGATTAAGTCGTCAATTCATTTCCTGGAACAAGTTTGATTCACATTGAATCGCACCATCGTTTCTTTCCAGTTGACACAAGTTTGATTCATATAGAATCTCGCAAGTCACCTACCAAGAGCTTGTTTGATGCTGGCTCAAGCAGGATTTCCATCTTCATTGTGAGTACATAAGTATCACTCGGATGTTCTGGCAAAATCACAAGGATAATGCGTAGGACTCTTGTTAACAGCTTGTGAACTTAATGATGTTCAACAAGTGTTTGTCATGGAATGTGTCCTAATGAGATTTATTTATGGATCTCTTGGCTCTAGACTCGATTAGTGCGTTTTGGTTTTAGTAATCGGAGGCTGGAGCAGACTGCCACCTATTCAATATTAACTAACTCGGAGTGAGAAAGTCAATAGAAGGTCATGGTATCTCCGTGCATGAGGACAAGTTTTCTTTTGAGAGAAACCTGATGCCGGAGCGGTTGTGCATCTGCATCACTGGGTCCATGAGGTCGTCTTCATGTCAGCATATCAACATTGTGGATTCTGGACAGATATGTATTGACCGGTTTTCTGCCTAAGTTGTGTGGAGGCTTCTTCTTTTCCCCCTTTATCCATCATTTTTTTTTATTCTTAACCCACCTTCAATGCTTACCAAGACGTCATTACTAACACCTTGTTGTGATTGTTCCAGTGTTAGCTCAATCTTAGTCGGCATTCTTCCCTTATACACATTCATCTCCAATCATACCTAAGGACTGCTATTTCTAACTATGGAGTATCCTTGGGTAGATCCCTCCGGTTCTGGTTGGATGTTGTTGGGTATGAGATCGAACCATAAAACCGTTTCTGAATAGCACTTTGAGTCTTTTAGATCATATTTTAATTACATTTCTCCCCTTATTTTAAATTCTAAGTCACTTAGATTTTGAAATACTGTGTGATTAAAATTTGTCTTGAAAAGGCCATGGGGAAAAACGTTGAAGCTTAGCATGAATTATTTGGAACTGTGTCATCTTGCTCCCCCTCAATTTTACATATGTTTGACACCAATAAAAATGATATCAAGTTGTAAAATCGATATAAAATTGAGGTTGAACACTTAGTCGTCTTATAACTATCATTCTATTGAATTGTCATTATTATCTTGTTGTTATTAAGAGACTTTTTGGGAATGGTTTGAATACATAAGAATGGTCGTGAGATGATGTATCCAAACACATTAAACTTTGTTTTTCGAAAACTCCCCCTTGAAAGATGGAGTGTTGAACACACAATTTTGAAAGATTATGAATTGTCAGTGAGAAATTCTTGAAAAAATTGTGTTCAACATTTTGAAAAACATCATGTTAGAAGACTTCTCTTCCAACTCTAAGGGTAAGCGCACTTATGCGTACACTATCCTTTTTCTTGAGCTTAAAACTTTGAATGTCTTGTAAGAACAGCTCAAGACCGAGAAACGTTGAATTTCTCGTTGTTAGGATAAGTTATCTTTATAGATAAACTTTCCTTTATTTGAAGTCCGGGTTACGTACTGATATTTGCACATAAGCCATTAAGAAAACTATATATGGATGTTTTGAAAACATTTGTAACTTTTTACTCCTGTTCGAACTTCATTTACACGCCCGTGTCGATATTAATCAACATTTCTAGGTACGTAAATGTTATCGATTCCAAGAGACATGTCGAGAAGAATATTTTTTGAAACATTTTCTGATTTTTTTGATTTTGTATTTTCTTTTTGAAATTTTATATTTTTGTATTTTTCTTTTTTTTCAAAAATATGTACATGTTGATGTTTGATGAAGTATCAAGCAGATTCTTTTGTCAGAACCTCCAGTTCTGCTGGAGTCAAACATCTCATACCAATTCGTCTGACGAGATACTGAAACCTTTCTTCGGGAAGGGCTTTAGTAAACATGTCAGCCAATTGGTATTCAGTTCTGACAAAGTACAATTCAATTATACCGTTTTCAACCTGTTCTTTGATGAAATGATACCGAGTATGGATGTGCTTGGTACGGGAGTGCTGCACGGGGTTGCATGAGATTGCTATGGCTGACTGAGAATCGCAATACAGCGGTATTTTGTTGTAGTTGAAGCCATAATCTTGAAGTTGTGTCCTCATCCACATGACTTGAGCACAACTTGCAGATAACGCCACGTATTCAGCCTCTGCCGATGACATTTGCCAGTTCGGCCTTGCTTCTGACATCCAGCATGACTAGCATCATCCACTAGGAATCTGTATTCTCAGAAGTGCTTTTGCCGGTATCAAGGCAAACCGGCATGATCGGCATCTGAAAAAGCGATTAGTTCAAAGCCAGAACCCTTCAGATACCAGAGAGTCCCTTGGAATGGTACCTCTTAAAGTATCGAAAGATCCCTTTTAACCTCTTTGAGGTGTTTTCAGTCGGTCTTGCTTGATATCTTGCACAATAACATACAGCTTGCACTATGTCTGGTCTACTAGATGTCAGATACATGAGTGACCTGATTTTGCTATGGTAGTCAGTTTGGTCTACGGGTTCACCACTCAAGTCTGCATCTAATTTAGGTTTCGTAGCCATTGGTGTACCAATGCTTTGTCCTTTTTCCATACCATGTTTTTTCAGAATCTCTAAAGTATATTTGGCCTGATGGATAAAAATACCGCGTGGGGATTGGTGGATCTGAAGTCCTCAAAGAATTTCTTTTTCCCCCATTAAGACATCTCAATCTACGTGCACATTAATTTTTCAAAACTGTTTTGTAAAATTTAGGGTTTGTGGAACCTAAAATATGTCATCAACGTAAATCTGCACAAGGAGAATGTCCTATCCGTATTTTACGTGAATTAGGGGTCGGGTCAATGATACCTTTAGTAAAAACTTTAGATTCAGGAAATTTTGAGTGTTACATCATACCAGGCTTCTCGGAGCTTGTTTCATTTTTAGAGCCTTCCTTAGACCGGTAAACTTGTCTGGATGAGCAGGATCATTGAATCCGGTCTGTTGTGGCACATAACCTCCTCCTTCAATGGACCATTAAGAAATGCCGTTTCCGTCCATCTGATAAATGGAAAGACTTGTGTGCAGCATATGCGCAAAATCCTGACAGCCACAAGCGAGCCAAATGGAGCAAATGATCTTCAAATCAATACCCCCTCTTCCTTGAGCATAAACCTTTCTACAAGTGTGCTTTGTTGCGATTGACAGTTTGGTCTTCGTCCTTTGTGTTTTTTCCAATAACCACTTAGCTGTTAGTTCTTGCCAAAAGGTTTGCAACGAGTTTCCCAGACTTGCAGTCTGTCAAACTATGAAGTTCTTCCTGCATTGTTCAATCCATGCAGAATCAGCACATTGCCTCCTTAATGTTGTTTCGATTCAGCGTGTCACGGTGAGTGCGAACTTACACATTTCAGGAATCTGTTGGCCAAGTTGTCGTTTGTTTGCACTGCTTGGGATGGATTTCCACGAACATGTGTTTAATCGGATGGTGTATTCGGAGTGATCTTTTGTCCATCGGTATCGGAATCTTGAGGTTGATTGAGGTATGCATTTGAATTACCAAATAATTGCGTGAGAAGACCTCAGCTTGTTCATGTACCGGGTGTACAGAAAGGATTGGTAAATTCTGCTTGATTATCGTTGTTTTCCTCAGCATGAACATTTGTTTGAGTTGTCGGTTCTGATGTAGGGTGAATATTCGTTGAAGGGTGTGTGTCTTGTGGAGCAGAATTATCGGTGGGAGAAGAAGACTTGTTGACACGAGAAGTACCATCATTGAAAAATTCATCATACATTGGGACCGAAATGAAGATCCAACTCTTTGTTGTGATGGAATGTTATATTCTGATGAAGAAGAAAACATTTGTAGTTCTGGTGCGGGGTCAGGGTTGTCATAATCTGACGCCTTTTGTCGTTGGGGAACGGGGAAGGTGGGGGCTGAAGGTCTTTAGCAATCAGACGTCTCTGACATCTCTTTGATCTCATCAAATCTGAGATGGATGGATTCAACTATCAACCTTGTTCTTTTGTTGAAGACACGATATCCCTTTGACTGAGTGGAGTATCCCACCAAAATGCACGGATCCCCTTTTTCTTTCATCTTATCCAAATTTTCACTATCTTTTGTTAAGTAACAAGTACAACCAAAGATGTGAAGGTGCTTAATTGAGGGTTTTCTGTCATTAATGATGTGATATGCCGTTTTCTCATGAGTTGGGATGATGATTGATCTGTTTTGAGTATAGCATGCGGTTGCAATTGCTTCAGCCCAAAAGAATAAAGGAAGTTTAGAAGCCGATAGCATCGTTCGAGCAGCCTCAACGAGAGGGGTCTTGGTTTCGTCTTTGACACGCCGTTCTGTTCAGGTGTTCGAGGTGTAGAAGTTTAATTCTCATTCCTTCTTCTTTGAAGAATCATGGAGTGTCTTGTTTAAGAACTCGGTGCCTCTGTCAGTGCGAACAGAAATTACTAGGGCTTGAAGATTTCTTTGGATCATCGTGAGAAAGTCTTTTAAAACTTCTGGTGTTTCATCCTTGGAACGTAGAAAGAGAGTCCAAGTATATCTGGAGTAGTCATCAACAATTACCAGAATATATTTCTTCCCATTTATGCTAGCAACCCGCATTGACCACTAGGTCCATATGAAGCAAATTTAACCGTCCTTTGAACTTGGAAACAGTCTTTGACTTGAATGAATTATTTTTGCTTTTACTCACTTCACAAGAGGAACATATTGATCCCTTGACATACTTGTGTTTTGGGTAAACAATCATTCATCTGTTCTTTGAAAGCATGATGATGTAGTCGAAGTTGAGATGAGGAAGTCTTCGATGCCATAACCATGCTTGAGTGGTGATGCTTTAGCCATTGAGACAGAAATTAGAAGTTGATGAAGTTGTTTCTTGAGAGAAATTGTATAGAGTATCGTTCCACGATTACCGGTTAGTAGTTGTTTCCCTGAAGATCTCTACAAAAACATGTATGATTTTCCGAAATGCAACTCTCTCCAATCCGCATCACAGAATTGACCAACCGAGAAAAGATTGTGATTGAGACCTTCGACGTAGTAAACCCTTTTGATCGTGATATTTCCTTGAACCAAATCTCCATAACCAAGGATTTGGAGCAAATTGATCATTGCCAAACAGAACGGCTACCCATGTATTTTTCAACATATTTGCACCAGCAGAGGAGAGATGCCCGTCATGTGCTTTGTGCATTCAGAGTCAACAATGAATAGAATGAGTTGTACAATCTGGCATGAGATATTAGAAGGACGATGGTATACATGGACCAAATTGGATCTAAAGGTTTGTGATTTTCAGAATTAGTATATCCTAGATTCAGTATCTATGGCATAACAAACTCTTGCTTTTAGGTACAGTTTCATTCCTAATTATCTAGGCACCCATTTCATGTTCTGTTTAGGAAACCCATTTATTTGCTGATGGAGTATGTTGTGCTATCCACCATTTTCTTTTTTTTTTTTTTTTTCTTTTTCTTTTCTTTTTTTACTTTATCTTTTTATTTCTTATATTTATTTCCACTCTTACTAGTTGTTTGATATAGCATCCTATAGTAACTCTTGGAATTTGTGATAGTGGATTCTGATGCAACTGTTTTCTTATGGGGTGTTGCAACAGATTTGTTCGCTTGACTCTTGGGTTTTCTGTAATAATAGGCACTACATTAGCGTCATAGTTCTAGCATTCACGTCCTCAAAAACTTTAAACACAAGCATATGAATTCGAATTAAACACACATTTTCCACAAGTAGCACAAACAACATTAACATTCGAAGTTCTAGAATTTAAACTGTCATTACACGCAGTTACAGACTTTGTTTGATTAGAAATACTAGAAATCCTAGGGTGTTTTATACTTCAGTCTTCTAACATTCACATGACTAGTGTTTGGTATCACCTTTTCCTTCATTTGATTGCTCCTTGGCTAGTGGTCTGCTACTTTAGTTTTTGTGAGCTACTCCTGATAGATGTAGTATATGCGGAGATTAGCTATTCCTAGAAGTCTGATTCAATGTGGTGATCTAGTTTGTGTGGGTACTACTTGGCAATTCGATATATGCACTGGTTTAATCACATGTGTTTCTTACAAGCTTGCTTTGCTGTGTGAGGCAAATTCTGTGAGGACTGGTTTGATTAAACTTACTGACTTATTAGTTTTAAAAACCGCTTTTTATGTGCAATAATATTTTCTCTCTAAGAGGAGTTTGAAAAGGAGCCGGTTTCCTAAAACTGATGCGTTTATGGAATCCTTTGAGCATTTGTTGTCGAAACACAGATGGTGTATCAAATCTTAGAGTGTCCACAGATTTTCCTTTGCTTTTTCATTGAGTTTCTTTAACTCATTATTGCATGTTCTTTGTCTTGCCAGTTGGAAAAGGCTTTCTATCTTGTATTTCAAAATATTGTTCACGTTTCCCCTTTTTTTGATTTAATAAAAAAAAACATTTGACGCCTTTTCTTTGTAAAATATACTGTGTCATTTTTCAGTTGTTCTTGACATTCTTGTAAAGCGATTTCAAGAGAAATTGAGTGTTTTTCTAATTTGGCAAAACTCCGTAAAAGCTCAGTGTAAATCTCTTTACTTAACAATTCAGTTTGTTCAGAAAGCTTTTGTGCAAGACAGTCACATTCCTGTAACTTTATGAAGATATAAGATTGTATTCAGTTGATCTCATCTAATCAGATGAAGATTGCAAATAGGGATACACATAACTCTTTAGACACACATTCTTGCAAAGCATATCATACATGTTGGAAAAATTTGCCTTATCAGATTCAAGTTCATCTTCAAGAGATTCAACGTACTTTAAATCTGCATGCATTTCTTGCTTAAGTTCATGTACAAATGCGAAACTATCATTCTGAGTCTTAAGGGCAAGGGGCATCAAACATTTCTTAACTAGGATTTCCATATCCTGCGCAGTTGGGTTACGAAGATAAAGAAGGTCGTTTGAGTGTTTTACCCATGCTTGATCGATAATATTTTTCAGATGATTAATGTTATTTGTCATGACGTTATATGCTTGTCTACTTTTGCTTATTGATTTGGACACTGGTAAGAAATCTATGTTTTTGAAAATATTTGGCTTTGTTTTCACAAATGATTTTCTCCACATTTTCTTTCTTATTTCATTTGCCTGTGCGAACTGAATTTCATAATGCTGAGTCGGGGGTTTGAAAATTTCATAAAGACTATTTAACTTTGTATAGTCAAAAGGTTTCACTAAGTCTTTATTCAATTTTGATCGACTCTCTTTTTCAAGAGTCTGAGTCTCTTCCCGATCGGGGACGAGTCTGTTTGCAGGATCAGATTGGTCATGTGGGATCGCATACAAACATGGTATCTCATTTTGAGCCTTTTTGAGGTACCTTGGATTGGCAAAGGTAGGTCTTCCATTAAATGTAGGGCATTTGGGTGCTAACATATGAATGGTTTGGATTGATTGACTCCGTTTGTAAACAATTTCATTCAAAAACTTTATTTGGTTTTCCATTGAAATCATTTTGTCAATATCTTTTTCTTCCTTAAGCTTCAAATCCGTTATTACCTTTGTTTTCTCCTTGACAAGACCTCTTCAGTAATGTGACCCTGCTTCTTCCTCCCCCTTCGGTTAACAGACTTGTTTGATTAAACTCATATGTTCTCTTTGACAACTGAAATTTCATAGGCTTTAACTTTTAAACCTCTTTTGATGTCAATTCTTTTTGAGCTAATGTCCTAGAGTTTCATTAACCTACGGTCATGTTTGTATAGTCAATTGTACGATCATTAACGACTTGTACCTCTCAAACTCAGTTGTTATTTTGAAGTGCAACTAAGATAACTATATCGATACTATTAGATTCTCCTAGAGTTCTACTAGTTTACGCATAGGAATAGTTTGCACTACAGTTATCTTGAGGTCAATGTTGCATTTGCTTTCTTTATTGCTTTTAATCTTTTATTTTCATCGACTTCAAGTTTTAATTAGCAATTAAATTGCAAGTGCAAAACGCTTCATCATCACATTCTACATCATTTTGGTCATCCTGAATATCATTATCACACATATCCGGTGAGTCAGGAATGGCATTACTATCACCCGTTTCCACTGCACATGTGTTACTAATGGATTCAGATTGCTCAAAATGTTGTATATCATTGGCAAACACATTATTATCAGTATCATATTGTACCTGTTCCAATGGCTCAGCGTCAGTGCCTGAGTCTGCATTAGGAACCTCCTGAATCTTTTGCATGTAATGTAATTGTGATTCCAAACTCTTGTTCATCAATCTCTTCATCCGTGTCTGCTAGCCAGTCAGATTGCTCTGCTTGAAGTTGAACACCTTTCTCAGCTTGTTTACACAGCAACATCTTTTCCTTGTGATACGTGGAGTCTTTAACCCGTTTTGGCTTTCTGCATTCCTTAGCATAATGACCAAATCATTGCTAGTTAAAACATATATCCCTAGACTGTTGCACTACTGGGGCCACCTACAGGTTTCCCTAGCCCCAATACTCACATTAACTGCCTCTGTTCCCAACTGTCCAGTCTGATTGTCATTCTTGTATCTTGGAGTAGTATCCACATTCTTGTTTCTGGTGTTTGAGGAAGTTCTGAGGTTGTTGTTGGTAGGTTTGTAGAGTTTCTTGAAGTACTTTGCAATGAGAGCCAAATTTTTCTGCATGTCTTTATCCTTCTGAGCTTGTTCAGGATCACTGTCTTCTTCAGAAGCTGACTCAGATGGTGGTGTGATTGGTTTGGCTATCTCTTTGCCTTTGTATCTTGTAGTTGCATGAGATCTGGTTGGAAGTGAAGCTTTTGATGTTGGTGCATATGATTTGTGAGATTTTGATGTTTGGTAATAAGGGTCTGGAAGTGTTTGAGCAGTAGCAACAAGTGCTAATGGGTTAGCATTCTTGGCCATTCTTTCAGCACGGAGTTCATTAACTTCCTTTTGGTATTGTTTCAGAATGTCAAAGAGCTTATGGTATGAAACTTCATCCAACTTGTGTTGTTGTTTCACAATCGTGACAAATCTTGACCATTCTGGTTGAAGTTGTTGAAGAAATTGAACATTGACTTGCATCGTTGCAACTGTCAAATTGTTTCTGATCATTTCATTCATCATTTTATAGAATCTTGTGTAGTAAGACTCAATTGATTCTCCATCGTGAGAGGTGAATTGACCAAACTCCCAAAATAAGTTTGTCTTGACATCTTGAATATTGAGTGATTCACCTTGTTGTAGCCTTTCGATGGCTTCCCACATTTCTTGAGCTGTCTGACATGCATCAACAGTTGAGTATATTTCATCTCGCCACTTCCCGTCAATATCAACGATGAATCGCTTCTTTTTCAGATTGAAAATGAGCTTTGTTCTCAGGAGTCATATTCATAACTGTCTCGACTGATGTTTGTGCAGGAATTTCTGGAGAATCCTCTGTTGCCGGAACAGCTGGTATTGTGACCATTGTTGGAGTGTAGGGACCTGTGAGAATGCATTTCCGTAAGGCATCACCATTTGGTCTTGTATCAATGTATCGTAAGAACCGTGATCGCCATTGTGCATATCGTCCAGTTGCAAGCATAGGTGGACGATCCCTTGAACCTGCTGCCATTATGTTGTTGTGCATTTGACTGTCAGTTGTGGAAGTTGCAATTGGAGTTGTCATGATGAATGATTGAAGAATTATGAAGTGAGAAGGATTGGTAGGATCTTAAGCAGGTAAAGTGATTGTTGTTGTGGAGTGAGTACAATTGATGTTCACGGGATTTTACAAATCTTGGATTTAAACCGAGAAAAGAATCGTATCTTTCGCGGGATTTTACAAAATCAAGAAAAAACCGTAAAACAAAAATGACAAGATCGGTCCTTATGCAAATCACCTAGTTCGGTTCATGCTTGTTCGGTTTGCTGGTTCGGTTGTCTAGTTCTATTGTCTTGTTCGGTTCTAAAGGAAAGCTAGTTCGGTCCTCTAGTTCGATTGGTTAGTTCGGTTCTAAAGGAAAGCTAGTTCGGTCCTCTAGTTCGATTGGTTAGTTCGGTTCAACAAAGACACCTAGTTCGGTCCAAACATACACCACTCGTTCGGTCCCTGAAGGATGAGACTCGATCGGTCCTCAAAGAAAATCACTCGATCGGTCCTCAAAGAAAATCACTCGATCGGTCCTCAAAGGAAAATCACTCGATCGGTCCTCAAAGGAAAATTACTCGTTCGGTCCAAACAGAAATACACTCGTTCGGTCCAAATAGAAATAAACTCGTTCGGTCCTTGAAGGAGTAAACTCGTTCGAAAACCAAAAATTTGTTAAAACGTTAAGATTTTTTGTGTTCCACTCGTTGGGTCCTCAAAAATCTTGCTCGTTCGGTCCTTTATATTGATACTCGTTCGATCCCAAAAGGAAAATTACTCGTTCGGTCCAAACAGAAATACACTCGTTCGGTCCAAATAGAAATAAACTCGTTCGGTCCTTGAAGGAGTAAACTCGTTCGGTCTCAAAAGAGAATTTTGCTCGTTCGGTTGAGACACCAAGAACTCGTTCGGTCCAAACAAGTACGTTGCTCGATTCTTTGCTTCTTTCCGTCCTTGCGTTTTGCACAGCAACCAAAAGAACCACAAATAGACGCTTTTGAAGCCAAGGAACTACAAGCACTAAACCACGACGAAACCACACCGAAATACCCACAACGAAATCAAAAGAAAACTAAACCCACCCGTGGCGAATGATACCAAATGTCGGAACCCAAAATCACTTTCACTTCATTATTGAAACAAGAAAATAAGATGAGATAAAATATGGAAGAAATTTAGAGAGAAGTTAGAGAGAGAAATAAAGAGAGAAAAATAGAATGGTTGAATTCTTACAAATGGAAAATAACAAATGAGAATCAACAAGAATCAACACCATTTTCCATAGAGGAAAATGGTATATATACCCTACACAACTACATGGGTCGTGTGGGCTTTTACTTGGGCCGGGCTCGGGATTGACTTGGGCTTTAGCCCGATACACATACAATATTAGCTTACATTTACGAGCCCGTTTACCCTTCTAGCCTATTACAACGTATAATTAATTAAGTGACCGAGACCTAATATAATGAATGAACTTCCATTGTTCGACTCAATATTTTGAGGCTAACAGACAAGATCTAGGAGTTATTGTTTTCTCATGCACAACGGAAGTCTTTTTGATTGAAAACCTATGTACTATTGGGATTTGTCTTTCTGGTTTCTTTGCAACACTTGTTTGCTCTACGGGTTTGTATCTCATTTTTGTCTTATGGGATGGAACCTTTGCACGTGAGTTGACTTCATTCAGGAATTTTGTTACACAAGAATCATGATTGGCATTAAAGACACATTTCTGACATGTTGAGCAAACAAAATGTTTGGAGTCAAAAAAACTTCTAGAATTCCTAGAGTGTTCTGCTATGGGCACAGTCTTTGTAGTGACGCAGCTACTCTTAGATGCAGGCCAATTCCTAGACTTTTGGTTATTGATCCTAGGTTTTGGTTTGCTATCATTTGTCGTGCTTTGTGATCTAGCAGAAGGCATTCACACTAGGTTTTGAATCTCCTACTACGCTTTCTTGGTGTCTTTTTTTCTTAGTTCCTTAGGTAGAATGATATGAATCCATGTCAATTGAGCTATTACCTAGAGAGCAGGTGCAATCATGTGATGAGGTTTTGCAAACGCAGATTCTCTTTCCTTAGGCAAATAATATGTAGTGACTGGTTTTGACAAATCGTTATTCACATCAACTTGGAGCAAACCGTATGCTTGAAATTCTTAGGTCGTCCAGACTTAAACGCGTCGATTTTCTAACAAATAATTTGTTTCTACGTGGTAGTAAAGCGGTTTCCTAAGTTGACGATTTGCAAACTAGGGATTCATACTATTTCCTGTTAATTTCCTTAAACTCATTTTTTATTGCTGCAATTGCAAACCCTTTTTCACAGATAAGTTGCGCTTTGAATTTTATCTCATTTGCAATCACAGAGTTGTGTGTTCTTATGTTCTAAGCTCTCGTTGGTCTGATAGAATCAAACATTTCTTTGTAATGCTTTTTCAAGTCTCATTTTCCTTAAGTAATTTAGCCACTTTATGTTCCAATTCGATGTTTATTGTTTCAAGTACATCTATGTCATGTTTAACATTGGCTTCATTACTTTTTTCATTCAAAAATTGACCTTGTTGCCCTTCTTTTAAGACTTGATTTTGATATTTGAGTTCAAGATTAACACAATGTGCTTCCATTCTTGAAAAATCTTTTTGAAATTGGGCAATTGTCTTTTTGAGACAAATGTTTTCAGATTCGAGAGATTGATATGAGTGTTCAGTTATATGATTATCAGTTAACTTAGCAGGCAAAGGACATTTGTCATGACATTGTTTAGCATTCTGGTCAACCTCTCCTTCATTATTGAATTCGGGTTGCTTAGTATGCTGTTGTCCTATAGCAAAGACATTGATTTCAGCAGTCATTTGTACCTCAGCCATTGGCTCTTCATCATAGGAAGGTGTAGAACATGTGTATCATTCCCTGATATGTTGCTTCTATCCTGCTCTTTTAACTCTCTCCCACTGCTTTCTGTGTCAACCAAACTAGCATCCAATACTTTACACGTATCAACCTTTCCCTCTGTTGTCTGTATCTGTCTTTCATTTACCCAGCTGTCATACTCTCGTTTATGCTGTGCTCTTTCATCAATCGACTTCTTAACAGATTCCATGTGCTGGATCAGTGTGTCACGGAATTCTAGAATCGCGAGTTGGGTGTATTGTAGAAAGTAGTTGCGTGTCATTACAACATATTCATCATCCAAATAAATCCGTGACTTGATGAACATCTAAAACTATGTCTCGAGTACTTTAAAAGAAGCCATGGATCCAATCTTTTGAAATTCTTCTTTGTCAAGTTGCTTTTCTAGTTGATCCACGTATAGGAACATTGTGCCTGTGAAAGTCTCTATATCTTGACCAAAGAGTGTCGCAAATGCATGTTTGAATCCAGACTCGGTTTGAGTTCCTTTTAAGTCGTTGTTTGAAAAAAGCTTGAGGTGTGAATGAAGTCATCAAAAAGATACCATGCAACTTTCTTTTGCTTTGTCTTGAATTTGTTACATTTGTTATTCTTCCGAATTAGAACACGAAGATAAAATATCTTTCTTTTCCATTTTACTGAAAATTAAGAAGTGAAAATGATTTGTAGGATCTTAAGTAGATGTGTTGTGATTGAAGTTGTGGTAAATTGAAAGCAATAAACGTTTACGGGATTTTACAAGTCTATGATTAAAACCGAGAAAAGAGTTGTGTCTTTTGCGGGATTTTACAAAATCAATAGAAAACCGTGAATGTTAATTGACATGTTTCGCTTGAATTTTTTTTTGCATATTTCGCTTAATTAGAAAACTGCACATTTCGCTTGATCAATACATATTTCGCTTGAAACATGAAATGCATGTTTCGCTTGGTCTATTGCATATTTCGCTTGAAATTAAAACTTATTTCGCTTGAGAAATCAAATGCATGTTTAGCTTGGTCTATTGCATATTTCGCTTGAAATTAAAACTTATTTCGCTTGAACTTAAAACATATTCTGCTTGAACTCAAAGCTGCATATTTCGCTTGAAATCAAAGTTGCATATTTCGCTTGAAGTCAGAATTTTGGCAGAGTGTCTTTTTAGTTAATTGTAATATTTCGCTTGACTTTCACCTGCATATTTCGCTTAACAAACATACATATTTCGCTTGAACTTTTCCTGCATATTTCGCTTAGCCTACATATTCCTCTCGGTGTCACTTTCGGGTGAGGACCACTTACACAAAAAAACAAGATGTCTTTATCTAATGAAGCAAGATTTGTGGATCTATGTCCCCTCAATTTTGACCAATTATGAGCACAAGAAAAGATAAAAAATAAGAAAACCATAAATAAGCTTGAAATAAGTTTGGAATAAGCTTAAAATAAGCCGAAATAAGCTCAAAATAAGCAACAAGAAATGCAAGGATGTGACTAGGTTGAAGTTAAACAAGAAGGACGAGTGTTTTGTACAAGAACACGAAACAAATAACAATCAAGAATCTTAAAAAAAAAGACGTGAGCTTATTTGAAGAAATAAGCCACGAAAAGAAAAAATAAGCCACGAAGTTTTGAGCTTATAAACACGAATCAAACATAGGAAGGTGTAGAACAAGTGAAGCAAGAAGTAAAGAAGCAAAACAAACCAATAAGCCCTGAATTGTTTTTTGATTTGTGAGCTTAGAAAGAGAAATAAGCCATGAAAATGAAAAATAAGCTTCAAGATAAGCTAGAAACACGAAGACCAAAGAAAGAATAAGCTCAACACACCAATAAGCCCCAATTTTTTTTATGCCGTGAGCTTATTTGAAGAAATAAGCCACAAAAATTCTTATTTGAGCTTATTAAACCACAAAACAACCATGATCTACCCGAGGCTCTGTTACCAAATGTCGGTAACCCAAATAATCACTTCACTTCATATTATGAACAAGAAAATAAGCTAGGAGATGATAAGAATTGTAGAGAGAGAAAGTAGAGAGAGAAAGTGAGAGAATGAGATTGTTTACTTGCAAATGTGTAAGTTACAAATGACCAACCCCCCTCACTTTCCTTGAGGAGGTGTATATGTATCAAAACTAAAAGGCTTTCATGCCTTTAGTAATTCTACGGGCCGGGCTCGGGATTACTTAGGCTTTCGCCCGATACACGTGACCGATTAGCTTACATTTAAGAGCCCGTTTACCCGTCTAGCCTATTACAACGTATATTAATTAATGACCGAGACCTAATATAATTAATGAACGAACTTCCATTGTTCGACTCAATATTTTGAGGCTAACAAAGATAAAGATGGAGGTGTAACCCTTGCTCTTTTTGTGTTTTGAATATTCTAATTTAGTCCTTCGACTATTTGACGTTTGTCAGTTTACTTAGAATATTGTCACTTGTTGACGGTGGTAATTTTGTGAGAATGGTGGAAATTATGGTTTATTATGAATAATAATCCTTTTTAGAGGTTATTATTGTGTTATTTATATTCCGGGTGGTTGACCCATAAATTTTGAGAAATGCTGAAAAACGAGTCCCGACACGTCCGTTAATGTCCCAATGAGTTTTTGGGAGGTCTAATATGAAAATATAGAAAGTGAATACTCTAAGTTATTGGAAAAATATTTTTAAAGTGAATAAAAATGCTAAGTAACTTTGGGGAATACTTTACGATCAAGTTTTATGAGTTTTTAAGTGATCCTGACACAAAAACGATAACACCCGATCCCCTAGGATACCCTAGCCGGCTATAGACAAAAGGAGGGGACATGGTGGCTTATTTTTAGCACTTTGGTGTCTTGTTGGTACTAGCATTTGGCATATATGATTTTGTAAGCATCCTAAATCACACATTTCTCATTTTCAAACTTCACTCTTCTCTATTTTCTCCTCTCTTTCGTCCGACCTAGAACACACACACACACACTTCATTTTTGAAATTTGATCAAAAACATGAGAGTTTGGGTACTTCCGGGTTGATTCTAGTGCACGGGTTAGCATTTAAACAACGTTTGGGTTGTCCGGTTCGCGTCGAAATATACTTTGAAGACCATTTTTGTAAGTCTTTCAAATTTAAATTTTACTTGTCCTTTTGGGTTGTTAGTGATGCATAGATGTTAGTTGTACGGCCAGATCGTTTAAAATCAAAAGCGAAAAGTTTAAAAATGGTTGCATAGGGTGCGTTTGGAGTTCGAACAAAATGAAACAAGGATAGGGTTTTGTTAGTTTTGATATTGTGGTCGTGATGGTTAAAAAACATATATTTTCTATGTAGCTTATTTTGTATATGGCTTATGTTGGCTTATTATTAGGCTCGAATGGGCTTATTTTGGGCTTATATGCTCACGGCTAGAAATAGAAACACAAGGGAAGTGTTTTTGGTTATTACCTTAGTATGTCGTATTTTTTAGACTATTATTATAGTTTATGATGATAATCAAATACGATACATAGCTTATTAGCTTATTTTAAACTTAATATATATATTTTTAGAGCTTATGGGCTCACGGCCCAATGAGCATCAATAAGTCGTGGCTTATTTAATAGCTTATTGTGGTCCAGATTACTTTATTACTTATTGATTTGAGCTTATATATGCTATTAGGCCTTGGTTTTGGGCTTAAAACGTGTTTTGGATATGTAAAATCCTTAATGGACCCTTATTGGGCCTTAAAGCCCAATAAGCTTTATCTAGTCATTTCAAGTGTTTTGGTGGACTTTTGGAAAGTGAAACATGCTTGTGAAGTTATATTGAAAGTCGTTTTGAGAAAGTATTTTGGTAAACGTCGCGAAAGGTGATTTTTGGAATTTGGTCGGAAAGTGTTGTAACGTTGGAAATGGTTTGAAAATAAGGTTTAAAACCTTGGAAAACGTCATATAAACATACGTGTCATGCCGAAATTTCGTAAAAAGTTTATACTTAGAAATTTTACTTAAAACGTGATTTCTTTTTTAATAATAAAATATTATTATTTTATTATTTTAATAAGTCGACTAAAGGACGAAAAATATAATTTTTCTTGAAACTTTTCTAAATTGTTTAATGAACATAAACGTTCCATTGCGTATAGTATAAATGATATATTTATGGTAACTAAGTGTACCGAATGGACTTATCAAAATATATTTATAATCATTTATTATAAATATTTAATTATATTACTTATCTATTTTGCTAAATAGTATAAGTATATTGTACTAAAATATGGGTTGATATGGTATTTTTGGAGTTAAGTCGTCAACTATCACACCACAAAAATGTTTAAGATAACTGTACAACAAGCATTTGACCCCTATGCATCAAGTCTGAAAACTGTTTTGGAAATGAATGATTAAAATGGGACATTAACTGAACTAGGTCGTGTGCGGACGTCGTTGCATTTGCTTGTGTGATTGAGATTTGGTTGCTAAGGATTTGCTTGAGGTGAGTTCTCGTAGCCCTATTTTTTTTACTATTTTTCCGTTGGGGGAAAATGATACTCAATTGTGTTTTGAACTGTTTTTGTGAACTGTGCGAAATGTGGTTTTGTTTTTGGGACAATTGTGTACTTATGACTGCTATGTGAATATATGTGATGTGATTTTACTTGCATGTACTGTGTTTGGTATGGCAAGGGTTGTGGTTTTACTTGCATTTACTGTGTTTGGCATGGCAAGGGTTGTGGTTTTCCTTGCATGTACTGTGTTTGGCATGCAAGGGTTGTGGTCCTGCCCTAATATAGTGCTCCAGCTGGTAGGCCTTTTAGGTGCGTAAGTGACATATCAGATTTGCGGCTCCAAGAGCATTGGGATATGCTGGTATTGGTGACTAGCGGGGATGCTAGGTCATCGCACATGATTAGCGGGGATGCTAAGTCATGGGTTTATTGTGTATCTTCACTGTCATATAGAACTATTGTCCACTATTTAAATGATTGGCACAACAACTGGGTTTAAGTTCAAACCTACGAGCTCACCAACATTAGTGTTGACGTTTTCGAGTATCATTTTTAGGTGAAGTAAATGATCGTTAAAGTGTGGTGCAT